>PNEQ01057419.1:0-30920 GCA_003012365.1 Medauroidea extradentata
TTGAATATTTTTACTGCACTCACAACGCCAAGTTTGTAGAGTAAAGCTGGTAGCTTGATAATCTGTAACGACGGGTGTTATCTATTTGGGAAGATGGAGTTTGAAACGTAAGGAGCGATGTGACCTTCACTAGCTATCTTCCTCTCTACTCCTCCCACTTCTTTTGTCAGCTCATCTGTATGTGGGGAGAAACAGAGGGAAGGAATTCACACCCGTAGTTAGGAACACTGCCACCAGCCACAATCAAAACGAAATACGTCCGTTGACGCTGGGCATGAATTCCCACGGTTCCGCCCGGCGCCCTTAAGGATGTTCAAGTGCAATAAAGTCGTAATTTTATATTTATATGTAATAGTGTTAGTTTTGTAGACGATACCTGTGAGTGCAGTTTCTTCTTAAGAAACAATTTTAGCTGGCGTAGTTTTCTAATGGTGCATCAAACAAACATTTGTGTGTTCCGCTGCCAAGCAAATACTGATAATCGATTGACTTACGAACGTGAAATATTTGAGTGAAATAACATACTATAGGATACGTAATAAAACATTTCAAATCATCCCGCGACTGTTTTTGTGCTTAAAAAAAATGGCCGTATTTGCAACTTTTTTCTGTACTTTTGCGATTTATTTTTACGAATTCGGTATATTACGTTGTGTTTTTTAAAAATGTTTTTTGCATAGCGCATGGGATGGAAGTTCACATTAAATTATTTTGTTTAAGTAGGTCAGTTGGTTTTCAGTATTTACATGGCAGTGTAACAAGTAAATTTTGATTTTGACATTCTGTTATGAGAAAGCTATGAGAGCTAAAATTTTTTCGTAAGAGTAAAATGTACCCTCAAGTATCATCTACAAAACTACAAATATTTCATATAAATATAACATTATGATTTAATCGCACTTTAACACCCTTAAGGCGGACGCCTGGTGAAGGGTATGTGTGTGTGTGTGAGGCGAAAATCGAGAGGCGTTACGAGCGACGTTGGCCGGCACATGTATTGTAATATCGCCTCTACGACCAAAGTCGTAAACGCGCGCGGTGTTCCCGTCGTAACGTTTTACTGTAGAACTTTAAGCGGTGACCCTATAATTCTATTAAACGCGCCCTTGGTGCAAAGACCGATGTACTTGAAGACCTCAGTTAGAACAAATCCGTTACACTAGTCTTGAGAAACAACCGCGTGGAAAAGCCGTTTTTAGCCCATTTTGAAGGCTTTAAAATAATGCTTCCAATGTTCGTGGTGTCTTGGAAGTCATATTCACAAGTAGTGTGAAGTGTGTTTTACATTCGTAGACAAGCATTGTGGAGGCATGTGTACTGGTGTCTGAGAAACAACGTAACTGCGAACACGCTGCATGCAGTTCGAGTGCCAGCCAGGCGACCGCCTTAGTGCGTACATCATTTGTAACGTCAGGTTCTTTAACATTTGAAAGTACATGGAGTAATAAGACAGTTGTAACAAAAAATGTCCTCTTGTAGCAACTGCTGTGGCGCATCTTGAATCCTGGTCGTGGTGATACCAACTGATGACTTCTCGATCAACTACTAAAATTATTACATTAAAATATAAATTAAATAGCGTGTAAAGAATGCACTGCGGACGTAGTATTTAGCAAAACATTAATCATGTAGAACATGTTGACTTTTTTTATTCACGCTATCTGAAAACCGTTTATAGCATTTCAGGCATTCATTAAATCCTGATAATCGACAAAACCTTGTCCCCTGACCGAGGTAACCTACCCTACTCCAGCGGGTGAGTTTTCGTAAGCGCCTATTATATCGTAAAGAAGTCAGCTGGTGCGCTATTCTAGTATGAATTATTTCAGTAAGTATGTTGAATTTTTGTTTTTTGTGAGATTTCATTGCAGCAATGCAATTTTGACCTTTACTTGCTGTCTGTGTTGTAAATTAAAAAAAAATACATTCCAATAAAATCCAGTCTCGAGTCCCGTACACACAACATATGCTGATCCATGTCAGTATAAAATAATAGATTTCAGTTACTTCTGTGGTAAATTTTTTTTCCTGTTGAGACTTGTTACCGTGGTTTACAAACTTTCTACTAGACATTTATGTGTATGTAGCTTGATTTTCGTATTCGTTATTTATGAAACAATTCAAGCTTACAAGAGTCGATGACGTGCAATTAACGAATTGGAATTTGAAGCATGGTATTTCGTGACAAGTGCTAAGACGTGGAAAACCTCATTCAGTTTGTTATCCTGGTAATTATTTTAGTGAACTGTCGCGTAGCTGTATGTTCTATCGAACCATTGCGTCGATTGAAACCGAAGTTAATACGAGTGTAGGAACTCTTGATCGCAGGTGTTAAGTGGTTCAGCACCTTTGAAGCCCTAGTTCCGTATTTCTTAAAGTTGGTTATAGTTTCCTGCCACTTGTTAATAGAAACAAGGTAACCTAAGTAACATAGATTATAGATTGTACAGTACTCAAAAGTTAATGTTTAATATCGCACTAAATACTATTTTTTAATAATTATTCTAGACAGTGTGGTTGTCAAAAATGCTCGCTGTATGATGTGAGCGTCATATGTTTACTTTGCGGGCCGTTCGAGACTAAGGAAAGGTCAGTAACAGGCGATGTGTTGTTGACGTAGTTCGCTGATTGGCTGACCATGTGCGGGTGCCGTGTAATAACTTGTACCTGGAACTATTACTTCAGTGTTGTTATGTTGCAAGTACTGACCGGCCGGACGTCCCTGACCTACATCACTGAGGCCCGGCCCGGGCAGCCAGGGGCTCTGCTAACCCTTGCAAAACAACCTCCCCGCTCCTCGGAAGTGCTCGGGAGCATTCGTTTATCCTCGGCCATTGACGTAACGGCAGCACCGCAGACATGCAGATTTATTGTAGTCTCGTACCTTAACAAACCCGTCCGTAAGATTAAGCTCGCAGTATTTTTGACACTTTAAACTAACTGCAACTAACCTACACCAATACAAACTATTTGTCACAAGACATTGGTAAGGAATAGAGAGACAAAACGTGACTCCGAACACGCTGCACGCACATAATCTTTGAGATTTAATTTTAGTATTATTAAATGTCCTATGCCCTCATAATATGTACTTCTTTAAGAATAATGGTGTCATCATGCCGTCATGGAGACAATGCCTGTTTGGATATACAAGGCTGTTAACTGCACAACTTTAAGTCTTAACTCTCCTGCTTCATACATCTCCCTAGTCCATGAACTGTGACTTGATATGTTACATATACAAGTGATGTCCAGTGGCCACCTATTATCTTCTTTCAAGCATCAGCATATAAGTAATATAGTAGCAATATACAAGATGTCCCATAAGTCCTATGGGTTAATAGAACAAGTGATCCTAGTAGTAAAAGTATTTAAAGATTTAAAAATAAATTTCATTTTAAGTTGAGATTGAGCAAATCTATTCTGGTGGACCACAGGTTCATACTTGCATTTCACAAAGTGTTGCACAACATGAAGGCAAATGGATTTAGTACATCAATTCCGTTCACTTTTGTGATTTGGAATTTTTTTTAACAATGTGTATGTGTAAATGTGGTATACCAGCATTGTTTTCGTAAAACTTTTAAATTAAAATTATTATTATTATATATTATTGTATGATTATTATATGGATGGAGTTATGCAGAAGGGAACCAATCCACAAATTACTGGAGCTGAGATAGTCAAGGTCAAAGTCTACTGTGTCCATATAAACCTTGCAGAAACCACTTTTTCTGGCTTATTCTTTTTATTCAAATATTATGATTTAATATTTGATCTTTTTCTAGGCTGTATTTCGTACCTCATTCTTCTACTTGGTATGATTATCTCAAAATAAATTACTTTGTGGATTTGTTCCGTTCTGCATAAATGCTTTGGTGTAAATTTTGATGTACGATTCAAACATTTTTTATGTTTGCATAAAGAGAGAGTTATTTTATAGCATTGTAATATAATACATATTTATTTTATGAGGAAAGAAGTAGAAGTGGTTGTTGTGTCATCAGTAAAGTAAGGTACAGTGAATGACAAATAGTATTGAAGTGAGTAGGGTTGATGTGCTGGAACAATACAGGAGGTATACTGGTTGCATTTTTGGAACAAGCGCTGTACCAAAGCTATGTGCAGCATTGTAACGGTGAAAGGTTAAATGGCATACTCTGCCTTGATTTTCAATGCATTGTTTTAATTCCTGTACTGTGTTTTGCAGCATACTATAGTTTGTGGTCACTTACTCTTCTTGAGTAAATTTTGACAGTTCATAATTTTGGTGACAGTACAAAACAAAATGTGCTTTACAAATAGCAAATTAATAACTTTGATTCATTTTGTAGCCATTAATGTTGACTGACATTGAATAAAAAATGTTCAATAATATAATGATAGTAAGTGCTGTTAAAAGTGTCATAGTTTATTGAAGTAAGGTACAGCAGAACATAGTGTATGGTGGAAGTTGTGAGAGAAGGCATATGTCTTGTTACAGAACACATACACTAACGCTGAGAAGCTACTGACTGCAGCGGAGGAGCTGGCTCAGACTGGGGAGTGCAACGCTGACGAAATATACTCAGTGGCTCATGAACTTGAGAGCCATGTGACGAGCTTCGCAGCCAGAGTAGAGCAGAGGAGGCGGCGCCTTGACCTCGCTGTTCTCTTCTACACTCGCGAGAAGGAGGTGAGTTAACACTACTACAAACATTATTCTCTGCCTAGTTATAAGACTGCAACATTGAACATTCAATTCGTTCACCAGTTATTCCGTTTGACATATCTATAATTCAACTTTAAAACATATATATATATAATGTTTGTAAGCAAATAAAAAACTTCAATATTTCCTTTCTAACACATTGTCTTTTAAGAAATTCCAATAATATCTACTTGTTGTGTGAATAAATTATTTTTAAAATGGATCAATTGATAAGTAGTTAATTCAACGTCCATCTCCTTCTTCAAACTACGTGGCTGCAATTTTGGTAGAAATAGCTCGTTAATTTGTCTGTTAATATTAGTAAACTAAGCTACTATACATATTTTAATTATGTTTTTTGCTGTTTATTTTGTAAAATGTTAATATTGCAGTTATGCATTACTACACTCATTATTTTTAATAAAGATAATTACATTGGAGTTAGTAAGGAAAGCACTCTTGAATGCAAAACTTTTTTCCTTATTTAAACTAATTTATATCTCTCTTTATCTTGTAAAAATAAACATTATACTGTGTTATACTTAGTGTATAGATTCACCTTACTTAAAAGTAAGAGGCCAAAGTGAAACAGTTGTTATTATTGACAAGCTGCTCTTCTGAAGGTCTCACTTGAGGGTGAACAGCATATTGGTGATAACTGACTGTGTTGTTGAAGAGTGAGTGTGGTATAATTAGATCCACTGACTTGTGGTGAGAAGATTTTCGCACCAGCTTGTTTAACGAGCACATCTGCAGCTCTGATTCCTGGTTATTGACAGTGTTACTTTGTGCAGAGGCGTCGCACATTTGGCTGTACCAATAAGGAAAATGTTACTGCGACACAATGTGTGCGATTTGTGGGTAGAATCCCAAGCTGCTAAGAGTTGAAAACATTATATTAAAGACCGTAGAGTAGAACATTTAAGATTCCACTATACCCCTGATGTACAAATTCTTCATTTTCAATTTGTAATATTTATCTTAGAGTGTAAATAAAAAAATGTTTGCTTGTAAAACCAATTTTCTGTATATTTTGTTAACAGTTTTGTGTGCTAAATATGCATAAATGTTTTAATGTAAACAGTGAGGGGAAAAAATTAGTACTGTACTATTTTTTTACTGCTTATAAATTGCATTTAAAAGTAATGCAAATATTTAGTACAAAAATATTAATGAACATACACATATACAGTAATTTGTTTGACAAGCATATACATAAAATTAGTTTGTCAAGGAAATATTCTTTATACATACATAAACAAATATTATGACATAAAAACCAAGAGTTTGTATGTCAGGGGTATAATGGAGTCTGAGTCATCGAAACAAGTTGGTACAATATTCTTCTCACCATAAGTCAGTGTCTTTAAATACAGTGTATAGTGTAGTGTTGTTGTGGTGGTCAGCTGTGCAGCTGGGCGGACGAGCTGCGGCAAGATGTACAGAGCGACGAGGCTGCAGACAGCTTGGAGGTGGCAGAGCGTCTATTAGAACAGTGCAGCCAGCAGAGGGTTTCCTCCCTGGATTTGTGTGTGTCCACCATCGCACAGGGCGAGACACTGCTCAAGGAGCTCCGGTCAGTATAATCCCTTCTCTTC
Organism: Medauroidea extradentata; assembly: GCA_003012365.1. NCBI lineage: Eukaryota > Metazoa > Arthropoda > Insecta > Phasmatodea > Phasmatidae > Medauroidea > Medauroidea extradentata. The sequence continues at coordinate 6,289 of PNEQ01057419.1, forward strand.
CTCCCTCCAGTACTGCATGCAGCCTACGACTCCTGTGCTGTTTCTGTAACTGTAGTGTTTGATCATTATTTTATGTATAAGCTTGTGCCTGTTGTAAACCACCCTATGGCTGAATGTAGCAGCATATAAATTAATAAATAGATACATAAGTTGGCTACAACTTGTTTTTATGTATATAATGTTGCTGCTTTGAATGTTGTGTTAGTTGGGACAGGACAAGAAATGTGTTTGTGGCCTGGCTGCACGGAGGTGGACTTGTGATCACTCACCATTTATTTGCATTACCTCTAAGCTCGTGGGTATTGAGCTGTTGTCAGTCTTCCAACATAGTGATGTGCATCATATCAGCTGTAGTTCAACAAAAACATCAGGGTGTAATATGTCTCCATTTAAATTATAGTTTTTGACAGTTTCTGAATGCTGTGATAACCACCTTCTTCCACTGTAAAATATATGTAATTTCTATTGTAAACTTTTTTTTAAATATCCTCGATGACTGTAGATGATCTCGAAGAGACACTAAAGTTACGTCACGCATACTTATTTCTTATCCTACACACTGGATGATAGGTCATGGCATCCTTTAGAGAGGATTACCAAAAGAAAAAAAATATGAGAAGTTATTCAACTTTCGTCAACTTTTATTGACTAAGCCAAGATCATAATTCACCATACTCTGGCCACATATATTTCCACACAAGAAAAGGTTCGCGACCTGAAATAAAGGGGTTCAGTTAAACAGAAACTAGCACAATACAAATTTGCTGCTACAAACTGTACAGGGGAAGGGGGTATGGTATCATAATCAGTAGCGGCTGGCATATAAGTGCACAAGTGCATGTGCAGACCCAGTTTTCTGTGAAACATTTTTTTTAGAGGTATTTAAAACTTTCTTTTGTGTTTTATAGTGCCAGTACAGTTTGAAATGATCATCTAACCGATCACAAATGCACTGAATTTATATCCTGTAAAGCTGTGATGTTGCAACACTGTACTGTGCACAATAGAGCTGTACTCTCCTCACGCCCTTTCTGCGCATGCGCACGACAAAATGACGTCACCTCTTATGAGAGTTTTATTATTGAAGAAGGTCTGACTGTGTTCATGTCAGTTGATCGTGGAAACTGTTACTTCTTTAACTTCTTGGTGGCAGCACCTACTGGCGCAGCTAGTGTTACATCCCCGCAACTGTAAAACACCTCGCTAGATGCCGGCAGTTACGCTTTATCTAATACCAGGCCAAACAAACATTCTGAGCAGTAATGTGACACGTGCCTTGAGTAAAACTGGCAAGGAGACGTTGTGGTTTTCAATTTAAAACAAATGTCATTAATACAGAATGCAGGTAATTAATGTATATTCGCACAAACAGTATTTTTATTAATAGAATTCCAGATGTGGAATATTACTCAATAACCTTACTAGAAAAGAATATTTTAACGTCGGACTTTACGAATAAATAAAATATTAACTATCATTTAATTGCCGAAAATGATAACCTTACAATTAAATTTTAAGTAGGTAGAAAACTATACGTACTTACTGCTTATTTAAGAGCCATGTGGAAATTTGCCCTGAAATTAAATAAAGGGAAATGAGAAACAACGTTCAGTGCTAGTAATGAAATTTCAACCCATGTTCTGTATCATGAAAAGTTTAGTAAAACAACACGAAGTTTAGTGTGTAGGAAAAATTTGTGCCTGTTTTTAATTAAACATTTTCTTTCTTAATTATTTATCGAGACAATGTGCAAACATTCATTATCTGACTTCACCGGCCGCTACTGATCATAACCAACACCCTTGCAACTTCCTCACACCGGCGGAAGCAAATTTTAAATAAATGATGTAAATACTATAACTGTCTGAGAAAGGTTAAAAGGAATGTTATGTCATGGGTGCTGCCGGGGGAGTCTATTTTCATGCTCACTTCATGTAGAGTTGTTGTGAGTTCAACCAGCGATCGTACTTCTACAAAGCTTTGGTTTGAACTGGTGGGAACAGGTAAAGCCCTTGATGCTTCCCATAGACCGATAAGAGCTAGGTCACCCCTCTTGTCCAATCAGGAAATTGTGTTTCGTGTCAAAAGAAAACAAATTAAAAAAATCAATACTTCCTGACCTTGAGATTAAAATTCTACTTATAGCATGTCTTCCGTGCATGTAGATGACAGGGCACTTTGGCAAGAGTCTGCTCTGGCTAATTATTGCGTGTTGACTTCAGTTGAAATGTGTGTGTGCTTAATTACTCTCAAGTGGACTGACCATGGCGGCCCCAGTTGTTTCTTGAGAACACATTTCTGTTGGCTGGCGTTCATAAACTGCTTGGCTAACACATTGTACGTGACAAGCTTGGCCATAACCATTAAAATCCCTATATGTGTTTGTTAATGTGCTTGCACATGGGGAGAGAAGTCTTACATTATGTGTGGGACAGAATATATGCTGTAGTAATTTGAGCTGTTAACTTGATCTTTCAAGAGTGACACTTTCTTTAGAGTCGTATTGTGTTTAAAATTTGACAGTTATAGCATTCAATATTTTGTGTAGTAGTAATAATAATAATAATAATAATAATAATAATAATAATAGTAATAATATTAACAATGATATTAATAATGATAATACTGATAGTAATAATAATAATATTACCTGTCATAGTAAATTTCAGATAATTTCATGTACCAATAATGCCAAGTTAAGGTTGTTAACTTAAAATTCTGTCAGATCGTCTTTATTCCTTATTATCTGTGAAATACAGTAATATATAGTTAATTTGTACAACTTATGTATCCAACTTTGTTTGTAGCAGTTTACCAAGTTGGAACTTTATCAAGACCAGTTCTCAAATCTTAATTACGGGTGATTACTGTAAAAACCCCATTTTTACACCAGTGTAGTTTACATATTACTAACATTTCACACTAATTTTTGTGGTCCCATTGGCTGATATCTTAAAATTTTTTCTCTTTTTACACTTACCTGCATTTTACAATTATTATCTTTTCAGATCCCTTGAGAAGCGTAAAACAAAAGGTTCCATTATATTCCCCTCTGGCTTGCACTCGTACTAAAAAAATTCTGCTTTTGTACAAGATTCACCACATTACAACAATGCATCAGTTTCAATTAAATATATTACCTTTGGTATGTAACATCATATTTACTTAAGTTTAAATGTTTAAAATGCTTCTCATTGACTGACACACTGACTTAGAGTGTAACCAACTTGCAGTGGCATTCTGGGTAGCTAAATAGATTTCCTGGAATTTTGTGGGACAGCTTATAATTCCTGGCAGAATAAGTAGATGACTGATAAAATGCATGCATGAATGAATAACATAGGACGAAACATGTTGGTTTAGTGAGATATGAAACAAACAAAATAAGGTATTTTAGTTAGATCTTAGTATTTTTTTCCCCAGAAAATGGTTAATTTTGTTGAGAAGAAATGTATGTGCTGCAGGTTAATGCATGCCAACCACAAGAACAATGTTGGGTTACAGAGGGGAGGGAAACAATGATGCATGTACATTTATCAGGGTGCTGGGAAATATAGGTCTGTTATCTGTCTTATCTTACCTGCCTTCTAGAGTGACTTGTTTGGAGAGGCTTGAAGGCATCGTGCAGTCTCTTAGTTTTGACTGAATTTGTGTGTGGTAGTTTGTGATGTAGAAGTAAAGAAAAAAACATTTTAATTGTCTGGGGTACAAATTATGTGCCTTTTGTGCTTAGAACACGTGTTATGGATTTTATAAGAAGATATTTAATGTGCACTAATGGGAACCTCTTGGCCAGACTTAAGAAAAAATATACTTTGTAATGAGATTTCTTGAAGTTAATAAAAACATTTAAACTTCTCTAGGTTAAGAATTCGGTATTCTCATTTTATGAAAGAATTGCAGGTGGAAGATGGTATGTTATTAAGCATTTTGAGTTACTTTGGTATTTTAGATCTTTCATTGTTGCAAGCCTGAGTGAAAGTGTATGAATGTGATTAATTTCTGTTTTGTGTGTGTTTATTTACAGATGTAGTCGTGAATAAATACAGAAGAACTCAGTTAGGAGATTTGTGTGGAAAGAAAAAAATAATGCTTTTAACCAGGAAAACTTTTTAAGGGGTTCAATTACACATGTTGTTATAAACAAGGTGCAAAATTTTACTTCTTTTTAAGCAGGAAATTTCTTCAATGGGGATCATCTTAAGAGTGTTTTACTGTACTGTATTAATAAATGAATATCACACTCTCACATTCCCTGACTCTCTTTCACACTTGCCTACATACACTCTCACACTTGCCCATATGTACAAAATTATATGTATGCACACGTACATATGCACACACACTGTGAAACATAGTTACACATAACCTCTTTAAAAGTGTGTGGTACAGGAATGTAAGCATGCAACATTTGTCAAAATTTGCAGGAATTTGAAAGTGTGCTAAAATAGCAGATCCTAGAAGGGTTTTTGCCATCCTTGTGAGCAAGTTAATTTGCTGTAGTGGTACGTGCCTTTAGCACAGTTTATTGTGCTGGACTGGAAGTTATGAAACTATCACATCAGCAACACTTGCTCACAAATTAGGCAACATCTATTTTCCAGGGTTGCTCTTTTGTGAGTTCTGCATTGAGTTTCAGATTTCTGTAAATAATAATTTTTTTTTGTTATGTACTGCATACCTCTTAATACATTTTCTTTATACTGTAATACAAAGATTGCTGCCTTTTTCCCTTTAGAGTAACACATGAAAATCAGTGTTGATTTGTGTTGTGATGAAAAATATCACTTCAGTTATGTCAAGTTTACTAGCAAAACAAATCAATCCGGTTAAGAGAATGTCTGTTTTCCTATACAACACTTCCTAGGGAGAATATTTAATTTTTCAATATTGTGTACATATATTGTGAACACAAGCCTCATTATAACAAGGCTTTACTACACTGGTTGAGATAGTGCGTTCTTGAACGTGGCACTCAGTTGCATTGTGGTTTGTGTTGCTGTAGGAACGCTGGCATCACCCCGGAGATGGACTCTACAGGCTCGATAGCAGCGGTAGAGTCTACACTGGACCGGCTGAACAAACAACGAGAGGAGTTGGAGGAACTGTGGTCGGCACGAAAGCTGAAGCTCGACTTGTGTCTCAGGCTACGACTTTTTGAGCGGGATGCACTGGAGGTGTCGTCTCGCCTTGAGCTCTGGTCAGAGGAGCTGCAGCACACGGAGCTCAGCAGGGACGCAATGCAGGCGGAGCAGTTGCTCAGGCTACACAACGAGAGTGTGGCTCGCATGCAGAGTACTACCTTCCAAGTGCTCCAGCAAGGACAGGAGCTGGCTCAGGTAAAATGTCTTCACTTTGTACATTATATGTTCAAACACATCATCATTGCTTAGTGTTCTCTTTATAGCAGATGTAGTAGAGGTTCAACTTTAGCAAGTGTCACATTGCCAGAGAATTACATTGTGTAATAAATGCAGAGATGTTTGTAAATTTGAGGTGTTTTATAATCAAACTGTTCATACAATTGAGGTGTGGGTATAATTGAGCTGTTTGTATAATCAAAGCATCTGTAAAAAGGAGTGGATCCGTTTGCTCTTACATTGGAGGTGCTCACTCATATTGAGGACACTGTTAACAGAAAAATTGGCAATTTGTCTATGTTTTGATGTTCATGAGTGGGATGAAGAAAAATAAATCAAATGCTGCTAACATGACGTCAAACACGAATTGAAAAAATAGACACATTTAGGATCCCACAACTATCAGATTGTGTAAAACCACTTTCGTCTCATAAGTGCGTAGGAAAGCTATCGCAACGATCATCCAAAAAACTTCTCTAAGGAAAGCATTTTTCACATAATCATGTAATGAGTGGAATATTGGTAATTTTAGTTCACAATAACAATAGTGAAATAAACAGGAACCCGCATGCAGTACTCACAAAAAAAAAAAAAAGTAAACTATTTAACTGCCCAAAGACATATGACTGGTGTGCAGATATTGTAACATGTATTAGCAGTTGCTTGTTGAGATAAACTACATGAATTTCAAGACTGCTGTAGAAGTGAGGTGCAGAGAAACAACACAGGAAGAAATAGTTTTCCTTACATTACGTTCTATTGTGTCCATGAATTGACCCAGTAAATATGAATTGTTTGTAAGCTACGTGGCACGACATTTGTGTTATGTGTATAAAGTGTATTTGTGTGTCTATGGTTTGCATTATGATGTCTAGCAGTGTTCATTGTGTCCATTGTGTCCATGTTTAGCACAACACTACTGAAGTTTTCATGAAGAGTATGGGGTCTTCTAAATGTGCGATCAGTTCACTATCTTGACGACAAAAATTCAACACAAGTCTATTTGACAGGAGCCACAGCTACATCAGTAATCACTCGTATTTCACTGAGTAATTTCTTCAACACTTTCAGGACTGTTGCCACATTAACTTGTACCTGCTAAGGGCTTGATTGTGTTTTATGTATAAAACTTAATACAGTTGATAATGGACTGTTACACTAAACCAAATCGAACAGTCTGAAGATGAAAAAGTGCTAGGCGACTGCATGCAGTCACATCCTGTTTACACTGCTTATGTCATGGCAGATAGGAAAAATTCTTATTGCAGATTTCTTGCTAGTTATCGCAATGTGGAAAATTCCAAAATGTTTGCAATTTTTTGGTTTACTTAAAAATACTGTAATATGTTATTTAAAATTGCATTTTTACATCAGATTGCTCCTTTAGTATTTAAAATATAGGGTACATTTACGATTCTTATAAAAAATTAAGCAAATACTGTATAAATTATATTGAAAATTGCTCCCTAAGGTAATATTATTTAAGCAATTCTTCTTAAAAGATAATTTTTTAAGAGTCTCCTTCAACCTAATTAAATAAGAGAAAAAGTGAACAGATTTGTGTCTCGGTAGCATTAGCTAGGGTTGCTGCATCACTTGACCAGAATGTTCAATCATCAGAGGTATAGACAGGTGATCTTAATGGTGTAGCAATTAGCTTGATTCACTTTCTTTGTGCAAGAAAGCATAGTTTACATAATTTTTTTTTAAATGACTGAATGTTATTTTGACTCGACCCAGGTTAACAAAGTTACTTATTGTAAATGCCTTCAGTTTTGTGCTATCACGTTAAAAAGTACGAGAATCATGCCATTGGTAGGTGTATGATACCTAGAGCCATACCTGATCACACACTCGCGCTTGACGTTTGAATGTTTATTGTGAAGCTAGGTTTGTTTGTTATGTATTAGCTCATGATAATTGTACAATATTACGGTAATGGGGAGATAGACGTACTGCTTTTGCTAATTTGCTGTCATCTTTACGGCAATACTTAACGTTATTCTGTTGATAATTTGTTGTCAACCTTAAAACACAATTTTTTTAAAGGTGTTTCTGCTTTTGGTAATTTTTAAAATTTTTGATATAAAAGTGACAGCAAAAGTTAACTTTATCAGTGCTCAAGTGATTTGAATAGTATGTATGTACAAAATTATTCCAGTTCATTTGTGTTGAGTGAAAATTAATTATGCATTATCAGTTGTATTTTTTTTTTTTATTTGGCAGTTTTCAATACTACTGTTAATGGTGATGTAACATTGTTTTCACAATCATTTTTGAAAGTTTGTTTTATGCTAATTTTAAAGGGTGGTTAACTCGGTAAGATGTATACATGCTTAAGACTTGAAGAATGGTTTCTGCAAATGCTTGTACTGCATGTCGTTTGAAAAATTGTTGTCCCAAATTTAATAATTGTATCCTTATCGTAGAGAAATGTCAACACTGCTCTTCTATATGCAAATAAGTCAAATTTCATGTGTGTGTGATTTAGCAACAAATTTCTCCCTGTGAGTACGCTATGTGTTTGTGTTAAAATTTTTTAATAACTTGCCTGCCTGTTACTATCATATCTTACACTCTACATATTTTATCATTGTGTTTTTCCTCAGTGTATTTTTTCTGTACTGTGTATTTTCACGGTTGTTATTATTCTTCCCTGAGACACTGCATAACAATGTTTCTTAGTGTAAAATTAAATCCAAATGTGCCTTTTAAATATAAAATACTTAAGCATGAAATGAAATAGAATCCTGTGGACAATATACACAAAATTACTTAGCTATGCATTGATGGACCAACTCCGTATAGTACATACATAAATGATTTGTTATGACTTATGACCAAAGTTACATGTTGTGTTCTCTGTTCAAGTGGTGGTATTAGTGTTCTCATGTGATATGTGTAGTGTAGAGTTGGGAACATGAGAGAGGTGTTTTGCGTAGGCGTTTGAAACGTCGGGATTGTCGCTGATGGCGGACAGTCAATACACGGCCCAGACAAGGGTGCAGGTGTTACTGGAGTTCCTACACGAGCGGGAGATGGACCTGGAAGACCTGGCCGAAATGAAGAGGGTCAAGCTGGAGCAGTGTGTCCAACTGTGCCAGTTCCAGACGGACGCCAACCAGGTCAGTTGCTGACCATGCTCGTCGCACAGGATCAGCTAGTGCTGTACAGAACTATACTTGGTGTGGTCTCACCTTGCGTCAGCGGTTTCTAGCAGCCAAGAGATTTAGATAGAAAAAATCTGAACTCCATATATGTATTATTTAGCAAGCATTGTAAACATCATACTGTATTTATCCGAATATAAGTTGACCTCGAATATAAGACAACCCCGTATATTTGCCCAACGGTAAGGATAAAAATTATATTTTGCCACTAATCCTTATTAACAGGTCCGGAAAATCCTGCTATCAAAGCAATTTTGTGCACAAAGTTTCTACCTGTGTATACAAGTTTTGGTTGCAGCACAATTGTCATGTATTGTATCAACAATGCTCAAAATTTCTTCGCTTTCTTTTCTTTACATGGACACTTATAATTTATCACGTGCTTTCACTCATTGACAGGCCAAACCTTCAGTCACAAACTGAAAAACATCTTTAGCAAGAACAACAAACATTGGCACGTTCACAAATTCAATGCCATGCTGGTCATCGCCATAGAAAAGAACGTGCATAAAATTACAGAACAACATTCTCCGTGTAAGTGCAGTTGTGTGCGCAATGGAACAAGACCTGCATGCGTGAGTGCAAGGAATGGAATGTGCCCTAGAATACAAGACGTCTGTTTACCACCATCCACCATTTTGCAAAGGAAACTCCAATAAATTGTGCATACGGTCGCCTGCGGTGTATTTTGATCCACTGACGTTTTTTTTTTTTTTTATATAATTTTCCAATAATTTAACAGCTGTTCTGTGAATCACTTTCGCAGTACAAGTATAAACTTTCGTGAATTTAATACCAGGAATATAGTCTGTCCGAAACAATGTTGATTGAAAATTATGTTAACCTCACTTTTGGTTGTGATTGTGATAGCGTTAAATGCTTACCAATATTGTGTTTCCGTAAAGACTGTATTTTTCTCAAGAAACTATGGACTATTTCATGTGCATAAATATTTACATAAACAATTTTTTTGTTAATGCGAAAATAAGATGCCCCAAATTTTTGTCAGCGATTTTTATACCAATATAATGTCTTATATCCGGGAAAATATGGTAATTATAATTTTTTGCTGCAATGTTAGTCTTTTTTTAATAGTAGTAAAGTCTAGTTTTTCAAAGGGTTGGGGCAAATACCACAGAATTTGCCCCTCATACTGGAATGTGGTTTCCTATACGGAAAAACAGCAGCCTATTTTTTAGCTGCTACACTGGGTCAGTTCAGTAAGTCATTATGTCAAAATATTGCAGTGTTAAGTGCAATATTTAATTATTCTGCCAATTTGCAGCGTTGCTTTTCAAATTGTTAAAAGACGAGTTCTTAAAACTTGTATCAAACTTACTTCATCAATAGTAAAACCTTGGCCCTAAAAGATAAATGCTAAGTTGTGTTTGTTAGTCATACTTTGAGTCAATATCGGAGCTCAGTGGCTGCTAATTTAACTTGTAGAAAAACCTAACTTAATAGAATTTACTAAAAACAAATAACTGTTAAGCCTATGGTTTTGTCTTTACCCAGTTTTTACAAATATTATTTTTTTAAATTCTAAAAGGGACTTGGTGTAGCAAGACAGTCACGTAGTTGAAAAAGTTTTGCTATGTAGTCTTAATTTTTAAGAGTAAGAATTAGTATAATTATGGCCAATTGTGTAATTTATTTACGTTCATAACTAGACAAGAAATTATTTGCTTTGATATAAAAAACTTCTGTATTTTTCAGCAAATTTACCTGTATTACCAATATCTGCTCGCTTTTAGTTTTTAAATAATACAAAAATTAATTGTAAACAGCAACCAGTCACCTTTAACTTGAGTACCTATAATAAAAGGATGAGAGATGCCAAATCAATAAGGCCATCCAGGCACACACAAAGGATACATCAAATACTTCATGAACGTCACTTTTAGCTCTGACCGTATTTTTCTATGACATAATAAAAAGGAACAGTGTGTGTCTCTTGTCTGATACATTACATATCCTGAAACAGAATTTATTGCTTAAAAAGTAAGGTGAAAATTGTAGTATTGGGTTCACTTTCATGATGTAAGGAACATTAAATTTGCGTTTGTTACATTTAATTAATTTAAAAAAAAAAAAAAAAAAAAAAAAAAAAAAAAAAAAAAAAAAAAAAAAAAAAAAAAAAAAAAAAAAAAAAAAAAAAAAAAAAAAAAAAAAAAAAAAAAAAAAAAAAAAAAAAAAAAAAAAAAAAAAAAAAAAAAAAAAAAAAAAAAAAAAAAAAAAAAAAAAAAAAAAAAAAAAAAGAGCATACTCGTTCAACACAAATGCTGGCCTGCTCTGGGAGCTTATTCTAAGTTTGTCGTAACAATAAAATCGGTCGCTACTTATTGATTTTTGTTTCACCTCAACAGTTCCGTATTCTGATTTTGAAGGTGATGTCACATTCAATGCCATCTGTCATTACCGGCTCTCAATTCGTAATGACAGCTTTAGATTTTTCGAAATAGGACAAATATAGCCAAAACAGCCTAAATATGAGCGATACATGAACATATTTTGAAAGTGGGTGTTCATGTTTACGTTTTAAATATTTTCATGATAGAAAATGCTTTCATAACCAAGTGGTATGTTCATACAGAGAAACGTAGAACAGTCTGCAAACAGTCTGCAGCAAATACGTACATAGTTATCTCTGTGCTAATTTTCTAAGGTATTAATATGAAGTTCTTTCAAAACGTATCTTGTAACTTAAAAAACACATGATATAGCTAATGGTTACTTGTACAAGCAATAAGAGATTTGATGCTTTGGTAGTAAATATGTAGCCAACAAGAAGTCGACTTGACAAGGCATGGTACGTAGTTATAACGAGTTAGTAATAACGAGAAGGTAAATAATTTTTAGAGTTCAAATATTTGCTACTGCACGAATTATTTTAGTTTTTTGTTGTATTACTGCATATTATATATTATTCCCTTAAAATGTTGGTATCAATTTTTAATATAATGTGTATACAGTGGAATCTCACTATAACAACAACTGTAAATGGCAACAAAAACTGACTTTATAGCGGATTGTTGTTATATATCCAAACAATTTTACATGTATTATGGAGAGATGGTGCATTATAAAGCTGTTGTTATAGGACATATAATGTTATAAACCATACTCTTTATAACGAGATTTCACTGTATATATAAAATAACTGTAACACTTGTAAAATATTAATTAGGCCTACATGAGCAGAGAGGTTTGTTTGGGTTTCTTGTTTCTATAAACCAATGTAAATACACTGTACTTTATGGTAATAGTTCTTGAAAAAACTACGAAACACTGTTTTTATGTTAAAAAAAAAAAGCTCAAAATTGCAATGCACATGCAACAGTGAAACTGAAAAATGCCCACTATCACCGCAGTTATAGTTACTTTAATAACATAAATAAATAATTTTTCTCAAAAGTGTTGGCCATGTTACACAGCAATAAAATGAAAGTGATAAATTTATAAAAATTAGTGCATCGGCATGGTCCAAGATTTGAATTCAGAAAATTTTTCTCCGCCCGCAGAAACCCACACAACCTAACCACTCAACTACACTGTACATTGCACTAAAGCATCAATGTACACCAAATAATCATACGTACTTTTATTTTAGATATTTCCTTGCTCTGCGATTGTAATATCATCACTACAAGTGACATTTATTGTACTATTTAGTAAACTCCTTTTCCATATCCACTAATTTTTACACAAACTCAAAATCGCATGTAAGGACAGCAACTCCATTGTTTCCATTACCGTCGAATAGCTATATTGATGCATTGTTCTCTCAATTGCAACTATGAATTAGCTGGTGCTGTAGCTTGCATGCGCGTATGTACCGTACTAAATAGTAGGCCATTACCGTATAATCTACTATACATCTCTATTTTTCAAAGATATTCACTTAACCCCTAAACAAAATTTTTTTACTAAACTATTTCACATGCGCCCATAGTGCCAACGTATGAAAAGAAAACACACTTCGGACAAGGTCGGAAGGTCATTGTTAAAACACCATGCTAATTACAAATACAATTTCTAAGCTCTCCAACACAGCTTACAACTGCCTCTCAGACTTTATTCTTCAAAATGTAATAACCAGATGTATATGAAACTCAGATTGAGAAGTGCACTGAACTTTGCTACAGACTTTTCACCAATAAAATTATATGGCCATCTCTGAAAGTCCCATAGGAAAAACGGTTTGCAGGAATCTTGCACGCTAGTTCAGTGCTTGACTCGTTGCAGTAATGTGGCACTTATGTGCGCTTCATGGTCAACCTTACTGCTCTGTTGCTTTTGAGCCTTCTAACGTGCAGGTTGGTGACATCCGTAAGATAACTTTTTGGAAAATGTGAACAATTGTGCTGACGTGATCTACTGAGACAGTGAGACACAGACGTATTAACACCAGGGGCTGGCCACTTCCTAGGAGACACTCGTAGTAAAGCGACTTTCTTACGGCCCGTCATGGTTCCAGAGAATGGGGTCATAATACTGAGGTAGTAGTTATAAATAGGGTCGCAATTGAGAAATTATACTGTATGCAATAACTTGTCCCTGCTGCTTTATCAAAACTGTCTGCATCTCAGGAACGGTGCATACAACATGATACAATCAGGTCATTTCCTCCTAATGTCAGGTGACACAGCACAGACACAGTCTTACAATCCCACAACCTCATATCCTTGGAACTGACTCAAAGTTTGCTACCTTGAACTAAGAATGTGATTAAATCGTTTACAGTTTTCTTTTTTTTACCACTTCAGTACTACTGCTGTAAATCAGTGTTGACTATATTCTCAAAACTTTTATAGAAAATCATAATGCACTTTTGACATTAAACTTGTCTCCCTACGACTTCGTTCACGAAAGTGATTACTCCTTTATTTTGCTCACAGTCACAAAAATAGAAGTAAACATAGACACTACAGCAAATATTGCATCTACAAAAGTGGCAAGCTTCCTTAGACAACAAATGACAGTTTTGGGAACCTGTATCTGTTTCCGTTTCATGGCAGACACTGTCTGAAAATCTCCAGAAGCCTGACTCATATTTGTTATTTTTAAATGATTCTTGCAATAGGGTTAAGTTAAAAACTAGAGTACATAGTATTTTGGACATACAATGGCTACAATGGCGTCTGTTCAAAGTATGTCTTCAGTTTGTAGACTGACTCGTTTCGTACCAGTGTGTCACATGATGGTAGCCAATAGTGCAGACAATACATTCACGTTGTGCAATCAAACAAAAATGATCCAAGCTGACACTTTATAATGGACATGTAAAACAAAAGAAGAGGCCACTATGCTATCAGTATGTACAAAAGACAGAAGCACAAGTACTCACATTTTAGTACTCGACAGATACACACACACAAATAGGACGACACATGATCGTGGAAGTGCGTATCGCGACGTTTTGCTGCTTAGAGCAGCTTCCTCGGGCGAAGAGACATGGCTGACTGCGGTGTGGCTGCCGATGCACCAATGCTGATGCACCTAGCGGCCAATGGTTAAACTGATATGAGGCGGGAGATTCAAAAGCGTCAAGTAGAAGAGGATAATGAGGATGTACGGGTACAGTGGTTGTGGGAAACTAAATGACTGGGGATGTTATCTTATATTGAGACCTGGTGGTTGCCTGGATTTAGTGATATATTGATGTGCTAGTTCCCATTGTCTGAGTGTGTAGTATATCATCATAATAGTAATTCAATGAATTAGTGTACATGTCCCATTGTACTCAAATATATACGTTAAGTATTGTAGCGATTTTAGTGAAGTTCTCATAGTTGAGAAGAGGAATAGATCATCACAAATGTGGTTCTGCTTTTGAAATTTTTTCTATCCACATGTATGAAAAAACTGAATACCAGCAGGTTACGTGTGATGCAATATGAGTTTTTGTGTAAGATCTCGTACAAAATTGTTTGTTTTTAAAAGTACAACACTAATTTTGTTTGAAACAAGTTCTCGCACTACTTTTTTCAGAAGTGCTTTATTAACGAAAATTATTACATTCTCTGAATTTTCTAAATTGATAAGTTTGCCTGATTAGCATGGAATGACCTAAAGGATCTGTAGTTTCATGTAAGTTGCATCGTATTGCTTAAAATAATACACACTTTATTGTTTATATTTTTTTTAAAGTTGTGCCATGCACACAATTTTTCATGAAAGTCTTTGTCTTGCACGACTTTAGCACCCATCTAAGCACTTAAATCTTACTCAGTCTATTAATTGATTAGAAATTACTCTTAAAGCCATTTGGAACATGGTGCAAGTAGTTTACCTGTGTTCCAAATCTCTAAATATTCAACTTGATCTCTGTGCTAGATAACCAGGTCTACGCTGTTTGCAGCAGTAGAGTAAAAGCCACCAGTAGAAGAAAAACATGAAAGAGCCTGTAAAATGTAAACAAACATAGGCTCCCACATATGTACACAAAATAAAATCTGTTATACAGTACTTGAATTTATGAACAACGAAGGATGTAGTGTTTTAGTTGGACGAGAAGTCTGGAGGAGTTATTAATGTAAAAAGCATTTCTAAAAGAACTTGAAGCTATGTATAGAGGTATATAAGTTATATAATTGTAGAGTGGAAATTCTAAATTATCCAAGTGCCAAAAATATGCTTTCCAGTGAAAAGGGAAAATAGTGATGATGCAAGAATTTGTGTACATTTAGGACATGCACTCTTTCAACGATCGTAGAAACTTTTAAGAATATTATAGGGACTTTGCTCTTACAGCAAAACTTGAGCACCAGCACATACAGTACTGTAGTTCATTTTGGTCTTAACTAAATTCTGTCTTTTGGCACTTAGATCATTTAGAATTTCCATTCTACAATTACTGTAACTAGGCCATCTGAACGTATACATTTAAAAAATTTTAAATGCTTCTGTATAAAGTAAACTCTCAATTAATGCAAAAAGCAGCAGTTCATGTGTTACAGAACTTTAAATTGGCAATCACTTATTATTGCTATGGAAATTTTTGGAAGTTAACTCTAGCACGTGTGTACAGTATACATTACTATAACACATTTCACTAACATTAGATATAAATATATTCTGCACTGTCCGAATGTGGTCTAATAATACAGATCTGCCAGATCGGCAACTGAAATATGATCGGTAACTGAAATATTCCTATTCTTATGTAAATTTTTCACATATTTGAAATAGTCTGCCAACATACAACTCTTGGCCTTAATACTTTCAGAACAAACCTGGTAAACCTCCAATGGTAGAGTGAATTAGATCGCATACTACAGAGTAGATTCAACCTGTAATGTTCGCATAAGCATCTTTTGTGTTGTGGAAACTTGCAACATTGAATGTCCTCATGTGTATGGTGTGTGCATTTTATTTTGTCTTGTGTACAATGAAGTAGTTTTTTGGAATACTCTATTATTTTTGGAGTTCAAATAATTATATAACATTTGACAACTTGAAAGTTGCAGCACAATTAAGTTTTCGGACTTACTTACCTCTAGGCTGCAGTTTGCTGCTTCCAGCCCATTACGCAAAATGTGTAAGCACACCTGTTGTGTGATAGATGTTTGTATATGGTATTATAGTACAGTTGTTAATTCAGTCTGTGTGTGCAGCTTTTTGCTGAGAGTGTACTTGGAGATGTCTGCTGCTGCTAATTTGCAATTAGGCAACAATAGTTAACAGCAGAGAGTAGCTTGCAGCAGTGCAACCTTGTTGACTGAAACTGTTGTCTTGACTAGTCGAGATGATACTGTTATATGGTTAGGTTAGTGCAGTGCTGGTGGAGAGCCGTTGAACTTACACTATGAGGTTGAAAGTTGTGTTCTTGTACTCTAGTATACCATGATAGTGATGGACTTACATGATTTGTTATGCAAGAAGCTTCTCAATATAAGTCAGTACTTGGAGTTGTGTGGGTTCTGGAACTATACGCACCAGGTCAGTGATACGTACTAAACTGCTCACGTGGTTAGGTCCTAAAAACCATACTGTTAAGAGCTCAGTCCTACCAACCTTTCAGTAACATTGTTTGGATGGGAAAGCAGTGCTGAAGTAAATACACATCTTCTCAATGAATCAATTGTTTTAAACAAAAATACTCTCAGCAAAATTTCTACAAAAATATAGCCATAAGAGTAGTCAAGTGCCTAGTTGGCACAGTGTTTGAAGTGCTCACCTCCCACCAAGGTGATCTTGAGTTAAAAATTCCCTGTGGGATCGGCCCTAAGATTTTTGCACGCGAGAGTGTCGTGCCTCACAACACTGCTGATCGGAGGTTTTTTTTTTTTTTTTTGAGATCTCACTTTTCCCCTCCCCTTCTCGTTCCAGCGTCTCTCCATTGTAGGGCCACGTTTAATTTCTTCCTCCAGAGAAAGCAATTGCCAATGTGCGCCCAATCATAGTGATACCTTTGCCCTCGGGTACCGTCCTCGTACAATAGTATTTATTTACACGAGTTATTGTGTTATGCTTTATAAAAGGCAATTACCCTCTGATAATGTCTTACCATTTATAAATTAGAAAATTTTTAGTACTGCTATGTTGACTTCACATACGTGGACTTTTTGTTGACCATCCCAACATTACATTGCAGGCGCGCTGTTGCTAAATCGTAGTTCAGGGGATGTACTGTGTAGTTTAAAATTTTGAATTTTAAAATTTTATGTTTTTTATTTTTCAAACTGATAACTACAATTTGTATGTCATCACTTTTCAAAATATGCAATTATTGACATTTTATATTAATTTAAAATAAGAAAATATTTATTGTCTGCTTCTTAAATTTAAAGTGTGAGATGGGGATGTCATCAAACAAATTAGTAAATTAATGTTTGGCAGTGATGCTAACTTGGACCGCTCGTTTTTACTACTCTAGTGATAGTTATATTTTAAGCCTAAATGAGAGCAGATGTCAAACAATCTGTTTTCCAGTATTGTTTAAATTTGTTCCGCTATGTATGATGTAGTTTTTGTCGAAACTATGTCGCACTCTCCCTTTTTATTTTTAGTTTTTATTGTATAGTCTTTGAACATTGACTCTTGAAAAGCGTGCTGGTAGGGAGACCGGACACAAAATAGGCTGTTGCCCACGACTAATGCTCATGTAGAGCTAACGTTACAGTTAAAATTAAAAGAATAATTCCCAGAGGATATTAATATTTAAAAAAGGAATAAAACATACGTTCAATTGCCAGAAACATTTATATAAAAATTTAAAGTTTTGATTTTACAATAGTTTGTTTGTTAAGTTTGCACATACCATTATATTAATATTTGAAATAGTTGTTCTTATATAAACGGGGCCCCTTACAAACAAATTTTAGTTTGAATATTTAAGTATAACATATAATATAACAAATACTTTAGATTACTTTTTCATTAATATTTAATACAACAGACACGTTTATGTTGAATGTTGAGAAAGAGAGTAACAGACGACGCATTACCGTCATTGCAGTATCCATAGTCATTATAAAAAAAATAAGTCAGTGAGGCGGCTACTTATCGCCATGAAGAATGACGCGGCGACGTCACGCCGTGGCCAATTTGGTCTGCCTGGTTAGCAGACAGTCAAGCCACGAACATCGTGAACTGGACAGGGAATGTTGAAAATTGCAACTGGCAGCTTTCATCTAAATCTTGCATCTACTTCTTAAATCTATATCTTGAATCTAGCACCTTGCATCTTGCACCCTCAAAGATGAGGGTGACGAAAACTACGACGATACCATCTAGAAGCTGGTAGATAGTTGAAAACTAAGTTCTAATTTTCCATAAACGGAAACTACGGTACTATTCTATTACAAAAAGAACTAGAGTAGCCACCTAGTGACTACATGTTGATGCTACTAAAGTCCGCGTTACACACGTAACATCCGAAAACTTGTGTTGTGCAGAAACACGTCTGTCGCGCACAAGATGATTACTAGGAAATGGACGAAGTGACGCGTAGCGAAGACCGCGTCCCTAACACCGGAGGTTAAAAATCTCTCAAGAGATGGCGTGCGCGTGTCGGAATGGCCAGAAGGGCCGGTTTGGCCGGACAAAGTACAGTTAAAACCGGTTATGACCGACGGTAGAAGTACCGTGCAAAGCACTTTCTTACTAACTGAACCGGGGTGGGGGTGGTACAGAGTACAACGAACGGCGACGCTACCGAGCGTGGGACTGTAGCGGATACAGCAGAAACTTATCTAACATGAGGCTTGAAATACAACACTTGAGACGTGCAGCAAGAAACGAGCGCTGTGGCTACAGCAAACAAGCGGCTGGCTTGGTGGGCCGTGTGCGTGTATGGCCGGGATAATAAACCAAATTAAAATTTTAACATTCCCCAAAGACCAACAAACACTTTACATGAATGACAATATAAATCTCACTGACAAACCTGTTCTGTCTTAACAGACAATATAATGAATAATAAATGAAAATATTGACTTTAAAAAAAAATAGTAAATTGAGTAAAACATTTTAATATGGCACAACTAAAACATGAAAGTTGAAGCTAATTACTGTATATTATTAACTGCATTTTTGTCAATCAAATAACTAACAGAAAGAAGGTAAATTTTTTGTCTTGGAAAAAAAATTTGATGACATAATAAAACCTTGCAATCAAACTGGGTGACAGTTTTTCTTTTAGTATTTGCTCTAGAGTAGGATTTTAAAAGTAATTTTCTCACAAGTAGTAGAATATGGGATCATGGTCTTAAATTTGTTTATGGGAGTTATAATAATTGTTTATTTTCAATTTTGCATTTTAGTTTGATGTACTGTGTTGCTGTTCATTCTTCCTACGAGCGTAAATGGTTCATTTGGAACATGTTTCTTCTAAAGCTTCCTTATGCGTTAATAGTGTGTGAAAAATGCTGGGAATAAGATCAACACAATATTTCACTCCATTTCTCGTAGCCTACCTATATTGTGTTTTTTGTTGTTTTGCATTCCATAGAAATAAATGTTACCAGAAATAACACAAAATTTTTATTTTCATCATGCACAACAAACTGCTTAACCAAGAGACACTTTAGTTTCTCTCTTGAACCAGTTTACGACACTGGATGAAGAAATCTGATGATGAAAGGAAGCCTGTATCTTATTTATTACCTTTCCAGACAAAATCTATTGCAGTGGGGTTACTTTTAAAAATAGAGTTAGCTCATTGTGAACAACTTCCTTGTCTTCGTATCCTTTATAACTTCAATAACAGAAAAATTTCTCACTGACCAACCTTTTGATGTTTGAGTTTGTTAGAAAACAAACATAACTTTAGAAAAAAATTACTGTACAACTGACGCCATAAATTTTCGCGTTAAGATTTTTTTATTGGCCTCCAGATAATCTGAAACTACACACCATAAAAATCTGTATACGATTTTGCTTTTGATACGTAAGTTATGATGTTATAATATTTAAGAATGCATGAAACAGTGCCAAGTTCGAAATATTTGTTGTTGAATTTTTCAACCCCTTAGAACGGTGTCAATGATGAACCAAATGTAGCACCCAATGCACGTTTTGATGATGTACAAAATGAAAAATTTTTAAGAGAAAAGTTATTGTGTGAAAATTATGGGATTTTTGGCTTCAAAACAATGACAGTACTTATGGCAGTTTCCATGCGTTAAAAAGAGCGTGAATGTCCATATAACCTTGTACTACAATCTAAGCATGAGACACTCTATAGTTGATCCTATTAAATTCATGTCCCACTGCATCGACATAACATTTCAAATTCTGTTATATGTTATATATTGACAGCCTTTATTATTTCCTTAATAGCGGTTTAGATATTATACAAGTTGGATTTAAAAAAATTGTTTACTACTTGTGGCCACATGAAAGTACAGTACATACGACGCTGCTGATGCCAGGAAGCAATACCTCTCTATTTTTTACTGTTATTTTCAGACATTGTACTTTCAATTGTAACAAAAAATGTATAAATTGTAGTTACAATTCTCTAATCATATTATTGGAAACTAGAATTGGTTTGCAATTTTTATTTTGTGTGTCCATAGTTCGATATTTTTTTATCACGTGTAGAATGTAACATAACATTTTTAGTCATTGGTTACAGCTATAGTGAAGGGTGAATTCAGAACACTTCATTTTAAAATATCCAATTATTGATAAGATCTCCACCAGCTCAGAACATAATAGTGTGTGCTGCCATTTCTGTACATTTGCTTCTGGAACCAATGTTGTGATGTGAACTGTTCTCCCTTTCTTGGTATGTACTGTCGAGGAACTGTTAGGTTTTTGCAAGCTAGACTGTGCTTGGTATTGTTATAAAATACTTGATCATGTTACAGCATGCAAGAAAAGTTATTAAAAGTAAGATACAAGCTTGTCTGGTGAGAGAACTCGACTGCACATAGTAATTGATGCTGTGTTCTTTTCCACACATTTGATCACATTGGACATGTCTGTCATACAGGTCATCAGCTGGATACGCAATGGGGAGGCAATGTTAATGGCAAGTTTCTCCATACCAAGCTGCCTCCAAGATGCAGAACAACTGAAGAAGGAACACGAACAGTTCCAAGTGGCCATTGAGGTGAGTAGAAGCATGTAGTTAGTGCTATTGTTGTAGTTGTGAGGTTCTAAACAAATTTGACAACATTGTCTAAACTTTTTTATCACAGTTTCTATTCAATTGCTACCTAAGAATGTTGTCTTGGTTTCACTCCAGATTTTTAAAATTGGTTACCTTCCTTTTGTTTCCAGATTTTTCATTCACTATTAACGTGGTGTTGGCTTTGTATTTTTAAGTGTTTGAAGTTAACTGTTATAATTATCTGATAACATAGATTTCATTAGTATGTACATTAGGAATTTTTAAAAATAATTTTTGTAATTTTCACTTTATTCTCAATACAGATTTGGAATACATTTGAGCTTTCATGTCTTATAGTTTTCTGACCGATGATGAATCTCTGTTGAGTTTTAAATATATAGAAAAATTATGTATTCTAATAGGCTGTCATCTTTACTGCCTTGTTGTAGAAAACACACACGTCAGCAGTGCAGGTGAAGCACAGGGCTGAGTCTCTAATAAACGCGAACCACTACGACCCGCAGAGTATCAGGGAGATAGCGGAAGAGGTGACCAAGAGGTGGCAGCAGCTGGTGACGTGTGCGGAGGAGAGGCACAAACTGGTCACAGCATCCCTCAACTTCTACAAAACTGCAGAGCAGGTAGTAATGCCGCTGTCAACATACTGCTGTGGTGAATCATTTCAGGTCCACCCCGCTTTTTCAGACCTTGTGGTGTAATGTTTTACACATTTTACTCGTGGCAAATACTGTTCATTAAAAGAATCAAACTCTTTTACGAGCAAACCAAGGTGTTTAGAAGCATTGCCATGTGGCGACAAGCCCTCTTATGTTGGATGTGTACCACACTTGCCTCACCCTTGGTGGACTGCTTTTAACATTTTTAAACACAGAAAGGCCATATTTATTCACAGTTTTTAGGGGTCCTTGGTGATACTTGTTTGATCCTAGCTGGATTTATCCAGATTTTCCTATGTGGGAGTCATGTTTAACAATGTAGCTGGTTGGATGTTTTTTTAAATATATCTCCATTGTATCCTACCCCTTCATACCAATGCAGGTCCATACTTGTATGTCCCCAGTGCTAAAGACATGTATGTTCAGTGCTGACCACAATCTCTTCACTCACTGAAATACACATTCTGTTAATGACTGTCTCTCACTCTTGATGGTTGTACATTTCTGTCAATAACCTTTATTTTGCTTGATCTAAAGAACAATTTTTTTTGTAATTTGTTTTTTTCTATTGTTTTGATGACCATCGTGGCTTATAGACTTGAGCTGCCGTTGGTTGGTTTCAGGAACTGCCCTTTTACAGAACATTGTAGTTGAGACCCTGAAATTGCCTGTAGCAGTGCTCTGCAAAATGTCTGATAATGTTACCTACCATGCTCGACTCCAGCCTAGAAGTGTAGATGGTCATGATAATTTCAGTGGTAGTCTTCAAGCTTGTATTGAGTTGGTTTTGTATGATCACAGCTCATATACTGTTGTTTTAAGCCTGATGAAGGGATATCCCGGTTTGGTGGTGTGTGTACGGACACTAAAGCCAATGTGTTGTGATGTTACGTGTGGTGTTAGGTGTGCTCGGTGCTGGATAGCCTGGAGCGAGAATACAAGCGCGACGAGGACTGGTGCGGCAGCTCCTGCGACAAGGTAGGGAGCGCGGGCGGCAGTTCTAGTCCCGACAAGTGTGCCGTCATGGCACAACTGGTGACGAAGCACCAAGAGCAAAAAGAGGCATTCCTGAAGGCATGCACGCTGGCTCGCCGGACAGCCGAGACCTTCCTCAAATACACTGGCCGCAGCTTGCAGTATTACAGCTATCAGGGCGAGGCAGGCACCCGCAACGCTGAGAACAGAGTCAAGAGTGAGTACTGAACAGCAGTCTACTTGTGCCTCAACTACTATAGCTGCTCCTTTTATGTATTTCATTTACTTCAAAATGTGCTGAGGTAAAGCTGCCTCACATTAAACTGTTAGCACTAATTGCTGTCAAAATTGGTGTGAATATATATGAAAGCTTAACTATTTACATGCAATGGAAAGATACAAATATGGTAGCCTGGAGATGGAAATTAAACAGGTCTCTAAAATACTTACTGTTTTATGAACTACCTGAAGTATAATGCACAGTTTTGCACAATGTAGTTAAATAGAAGGGGGAAGCGGGGAGAGTAGATTTTTTATAAATAACTCTTGGCTCTCAATTTTTAATTTATCGCTAAAAAATGTAAAATTTTTTGATGTTTCATCCCTTGCAGGTTTTATTCATTTGTGCTTTACACTTTTTTTTTTAATTAAACATTTTGTGTTTTAAATTGTAGTTTAAAAAATAAACTTGGGTTGTAGAATCTTTAGCAGGAGTGCACATATTTAATTTGTGAACATATATACATATTTTCTTGTGGGGTTGGTTTGTAACTTGTAATGTTATTGTTGAGGTAACAAGTGTGTGGTTGCTGTGTTTGTCCAGATATCCTGGAGAAGCTGCTGAGCCAGGAGAACAAGGTGCTGGAACACTGGACGCAGTGCAAGAAGAGACTGGACCAGTGCCAGCAGTTTGTGTTGTTTGAGAGGTCGGCAAAGCAAGCCATAGAGTGGATCCACGACACAGGGGAGTTCTACCTGTCCACGCACACCACTGTTGGCCAGAACAAGGAGGAGACTGAGAAGTTACTCTCAGAGCACAATGAATTCAAGGGCACAGCCAAGGTACAGTACTGTATTTCACCGCATAATCGTCACATATTTTTTGCCAAATTGGATGCAAAGAATCGAAGGTGCGACTATTATTCAAATAAACTTCCCGTGGTAAATTTTTTTTTTCAAACCAACTTTTTTTGTCACTAACCCTATTTATATTATAGTGTAACTCAATTTTTTGGCAGAACTGTTGTCGTATGAACTCTGAAACAATTAACTAAATTTCTATAACTTACTAGACCTTGGAGGTTAGGTTAGTTTCGTTTAATAACCCAATTTTGTGGATAATTAAATATGCACATTTGGTGGGAACACATCTCGTGATTAGCAGTATTTACCGGTAAATAGGCACTTTTGGTTATTAGAAAACCGATCAGTTCAGTAGATTTCTAAGTTCCATTTCTCT
Organism: Medauroidea extradentata; assembly: GCA_003012365.1. Lineage (NCBI taxonomy): Eukaryota > Metazoa > Arthropoda > Insecta > Phasmatodea > Phasmatidae > Medauroidea > Medauroidea extradentata. The sequence continues at coordinate 30,492 of PNEQ01057419.1, forward strand.
TGAAGTTTTTGTTTTCGGCTTCTGCGAGTCCGCTACCATTTATTACCATTGCAGTGTTTACAAAATTTGTTTTTGTTTTGCGATGCCATAGATGTACTACATTCAGTTGGGAAAGTCCACGCGCAAGACACACACAAGGTGGTGGACTGTTAAACTAGTAACGCTATGTTCCACTTTCATTCCAGCAGAATATTTTGGTACTAACTATAATCGATTCTTGTGGCAACCATTGTGACAATTGAGGTTTGCCTTTAAAGAGTCAGTGTTTTTGTTTATTTCTCAGGGTTATGTTTCTTTCCAAATTTTTGTTTTATCTATGTCAGGCTGCTTTATCTATGCCGAGGGTTATTATATAGTGAGAAAAAAATAATATGTTCAAGGGAAGGAATAACTTGTAACTTGTTTTAACTGGGTTGTTATGTCATTGGA
>PNEQ01057423.1:0-94485 GCA_003012365.1 Medauroidea extradentata
TAAACAATATGTGTAAACGTCACAGATTATGCTACGTTATGTAAGGTGAAACACGCAGACAAAATGGCCGATCGTAAAAATATTAGCGCTTGTAACGCAGCGCTGCTACTCACAACATAGTAATCGATTAATGTAACAACCATTTTAAGTTCGAGTATCATGGTAGATCAAGATAATATCTCTGGTGCGGAAACGTAAAGAAAACATTGTGGTGCGACTAATGTTCAGGGAAAAAGAAATTTATGAGCGACTGTATTTCCCAGTCGCCACACTCGAATATTCGGTCGCCAACGGCGACCTGGCGACTGGAAATTTCGCGCCCTTACAGCAATGTTAATTTTACTTTGAGAAATTCCGTTCGGTACTACAGACATTTTCAAGCAAAATAATTTTGTATCGCAATCACATGGTTGCACTTATTATTATTTATCAGCTTTATACAGCGGAATTTAATTAATTCATTATAAAGTTACTGGCGAATGCTGAGCAGATTGAATTTGTTCACCCAGAAGCGCGATTTTAGGGGTTCAAACATCTTCCGAAATATCAGTTTCTGCATCCAAGTATTATGTTTTGCATTACAAAGGGTACTTACTGCATGTTGTAAAACAACATACTATTAACGAAGTAAATTAGAATAGCGTTCAGGAACATCATAAGCTGGTATCAGCAAAAAATTTCAACAACAATAAAGAGTTCAAAACCTTCTCCGAAGAAATATTTCTAGGTACGCCCATGGCAAATTGAATACATTATTTACGACAGAAGAAATGATGATTGTTTATGATTTATGTAAAGCAAATTAATAAATTCGTATTTAATAACCGGCGGTAAAAGAAACAGTCGCTGGTTCTAACTACGTCCAACTGAAAATACCATTTTATTAAGTAGACTGCTTGGAGTGGATATATTTGGTCATCGCTTAGTAGCAAGGTGTTGAAATAATATTGAAGGCCATATTGGTATTTGGGTAATATGAAAATGCAAGAACGGGAAGACTACAGAATCTCGGGAAAATAAGTTGTTCAACAATCGCATTTCCCGCGTGTAAAAATGGAAACGATCACATTTGGAACCTCTCACGCATCGCTAGGCAGAAGACCGATAGTCTAAACGCTAGGCCTATACTACCACGGTCGTTTAGGTTTATACAAAATACTTTCGTACATGACATGAGCAGCAATAACGTAGGAAAATATTCCTTAATGTTATCGCTTTTCTTTAAACTTGTACAAATAATAACTACCGGTTAGAGAGTGAACCTGTTGGGACGGTATCACAACCCGATGGGCCAACTTTCAACCTGGTATAACCTACTCGTCTGGCGATTTCTTAGAGATGACATGAAATAATGTCCTGTAATTAGCAGCGACGGAATGAAACGAGTATACCTACTTCGAAAGTAGCTGTGTTCGCAAATTAAGTGAATTTTTAATGTAATGTATATGCTAGTTTGAGATTGCTGTTTATTTGTGACAATACAAGACGTAGTAATCTTGAACTAAAATATAATCATCAATAAAACTATGTACGTTATACAAGGAACAGTAATCTCGTTTAGATTGTTCGTAACCGCAAGAAATATCAACAGAACTGACAGATATGTTAACGTCTGTGAGGAATTATGTAACGATAAAATTTACACAGCAGAGTTCTTAAATATAATAACACTTATAGTTTAACAGAAACACTTTGACAGAGCTAGGATTTCATATTCACAACGACTAAAGCCGTAAAATTTGACAGAGACTCTTGATACGAATACAGTAGTATGGATGATACCTTCTTGATTCCCGATGACTAATGTTCGATCTTTCGTCTCCTCTTTTTTTGCCAGGTATTTGTTTTTGTATTTGTTTAGTTAAGTAATAACGGATAGTAAATAGTTGACTGTGTGTTTGGATCTAGGCGAAAGGGTACGATTGAGTACGACAGGAGGAAAAAAAATATAGATATTTCAATAATTTATTCAATAACTTATACCTTGCAGTAAACGTATCTGTTTGACCCTTAAGGCCATGATCTTTCATTTAATTAAAATAATTTCAAAGAACGTGAATATTTTTTTAACCAAATGCTTTCAAAACTTTGAGACTGTGTATAGTCATACGATACAAAACTTCGCCAGAGCGTGTTTTTAAATTAACGTACCGTTTGCTAGCAAAAATATTTTACTTAATTTTAGCTTATTTTAACATCAAAATATGTGCTATTTCAGGGGCAAAATTCTAAAAATCCGTTTGGTGTGTTGCAACAGAAAAATTAAGATACAAACGATGATGTACAAGAGTTAAAACTGCCAGAATGAATTTTTGATATATGTATTTATTTTCGTAAAAAAATACTTTCGAAACCACTGCGAAACTAAAGAGTGATGCCTTAACAATACTATTATAGTGAGATGTTTTCAGTATTAAATGCATTTAAATTTTTGCTATGTGCGATTTTGTTTCTATTCAGAACTACGCCGAGACTCCATTTTCTATTAATCATCGGACATTCCATGTACAATAAATCCTAAATTAAACACGGTATAAACTTAGATAGCAGCATATAAAGCTTTTTATTTCCACCATCCTAGAAAATACCATAAGATAATATTCTGTGTCTGAAAAAAAGAATTTCTGGGCTTATCATAAGGGAATGAGGTCTAGGTCTGTTCCCATTTGGTTTCTCGAGAATACTCTAGCGAGAATAAGAAGACCTCAGGCACTCAAATACTTTAATAACTGTCGGGATCAGGAGAGCAAAAGTTAGCCAGAGGAGCTTAGGCAGGGGAGATTAAAGTATGTGGAAGTAATACCAATAACCAGCTATTCGAACCCTTGGAATTCTATTGCTTCGCACGCAAGCACAAGATTCCTCAGCTGTGGGTGCATGGGCTTCACCAGGATTTAGTCAGAGAAAGATGTGATGTGGCCAAACGAACGTGAAAGAAAAGCAATAAACATCCATAAATGCAGCAAATATTTTATGATACATTTTACAAAAGACCCGTACTTACTTTATAATAAAATACTACCGTTTAAATGTTTCATTAAATTCAATAATACATACAAATTTAAGAAAAGTATTACATACGCTACCTCATAAGTTTATAACAAATAATATGGTGAAAGTGGTTGTTTCAAAATAACAGGGGAAACGTACTCTCACAAACTTTAAACACCTCAGACATAAAGAGTGCCTTAACTGAAACTAAAAAACAGTATCAAATTTCCGGAAGGAAAAAAAGGAGGGGGGGGGGGCAAGCGAACTTCCTTGCCCCTCTCCTTATCTCAATTTCTGACGCCAATGGCGCTTTGCTAAAATAATAACGTCCTACTTACACTTTTTCATCAACATAATACGGGAATTGAAAGCCAATTATTAAATTCATAGCAAAACTCTACAGAACGTGTCCCTCGATTCTCAATAATTTGGTGGTTAGGACAGCAATTTAAATATGAATTAAGCATCAGTAAATACATAAACGTGAGTAAGTAGTTTATGTAAACGTGTATCAGGACATTGCATTTCTGTAAGATGATTTCTTAAAACATTGGGATATTTTAACTCCAGCGGGAAGCATACTTCGTGACGATATCTAGAAAAATAGATAATATTAGGCCATTAAAAAAATTATAAACATTCTTCACAGACTATTAAAATATATTTTACGTCAAGGCAGATGCCCCGAATAAGAATTGTGTAATCATATTATACTTTCTGCAGTAATACACACAGTTACGTACACACAGGTTGTAAGGAAATATGAAGCTTAATATTCGGGATTTGGTTTCTCACAAGCATATAACAGCGGATATATTGGAGTCATTTATAACCGGCTTGAATATTGACGGTGTCATGAGCCATTGAAAACCTAGTTTACAGAGAGAGAGAGAGAGAGAAAGAGAGAGTGATCTTGCAAAATTGCGGCATTAACACAATTATGTGGGCAGTGTTAAATTTGTTGATTTCTTCTACGTGTAAAAAATTCTTTAAGCTTCTCCCATTCATTCTAGCTTTTTATCATTAAATTGATTTAAATTTTAGTGACTTTTGCATATTGTTTAATTGATCAGTCTGTCCTAAGCAAGAAAACTATTTTCATGCTGCAAGAACCTAAAATGCGCCGTCACAAAAAAAAATGCATGCAACTGAGTGTGAAAACGATAAGAAAAAACTGTTTGTAGGCAAATAGTACTAATTTCGCCAAGTAATAGAATTCTGCATGCGTAGTGCTCTCAGGAAAATGCATCATATGATAAAGATTTTGGTACTGTAGATCTGTAAATAATTTTAATAAGAAGAAATAAATAAATAGTTACAATGCTGAATACGTTTAATTCCTGGAATTACCTACACTCATAAGCAGAAATGATAATCACATTATTTATTATTTAATGTTTAGAGAAGTAATATGCACACATTTAACTGTATTCGTTATTAATGTAAGCATCATGTAAAAGAGCATTTACGTTCGAATTGCAACGTTCTAATAATTCTTGACGAACTTGCAAGTTATTCAAATTGCAGCAAAAATATACAAATCCCACATGCAAATATTACTATTAGAGAAACTAAATCTACGGTGTTAGAAATTACTGAGTGGTTGATAAATTATTTCTTTGATAATAGTCGTTGATATGTTCTTTAAACTTGATGATGACTCTTCTTCTAGTTTATGTATTATACATATGCATACACACATAAATAAATAATTAAATATATATATACATCACTTCAGCATATAGTCCGGTGTTAAATATTAACCTGTTTAGTAACCTACTGATATCTCGACTTCCACTATCTAACCGATAGAGAATTTCCATTCGTGTTTACTAGTTTCGATGACAAGCAAGTATTATATTTCCTGACAGGGGGCGACAGATTGTCAGCGACGTATTTTATGTAAGGAAATACAGCTCTGTTGAAGATCTTCCTGAAGTTCATTTTGCTTTTGAGGTTGGTAAATTGCTTTTATTTTGTACATTGCGAATCTGTATGATTGAAACGCTGTTTTAAATTTTTTTCCGTTCTATAAAATATTTCATTAACGTATTCCTGACACACATTCTGTCGAAAAATTATTTTTAAACAATTTGCGCAGTTTTATTTAGGCAAACATAACAGACGATTTTTTTTAAATTCTGATCTCAAGTCTCTTTAACAGTTTTGTTGTGAAAGTTCCTGCCTCGAGTTATTATGAAATCATGAAGCGACTGATTTAAAAATTCTATTAAAATGTTTACACAGTCTGCCTATATTTTCGATCGACGAGCTAACGTGCTTCTTCGCCAACGATGAAATTTTCCCGCACCATCGGAACCGAGAGTGAAACGAGAGGAGACGTGTTTCGTGAAGAGAAGAATTAATCCCGCTCCCCAAGAAACAGCGAGTGGGAAAACAAGATTACTGTCGGAGAAGCGAAGGGTACGATTCTTCGGCTCCCGGGGAATACATTCAATTACCAGCTCCTACAAGGATGAAGGGTAGGAACAAAATATAAAGAATTAGGGTGGGAAGTTTGGCCCGAGGAGGAGAGCGGAGTTTCAAGGGAAGGTTTAAGTACTCCGTGAGGACATCTCATTAAAGACTTGGCAAGTAGTCGAACGGAACAAGTAAGGGGGTGGCGGTCCTGGTGGTGGGATCTTGAAACCCAGGGTACTCACTCTCTTCCTCCTCTGCACCCTTACAAGCGAACCTCCACAGTCCTGTTAATGCTGTTGTACCTCGGGAGAAGTGGCGAAGCCCAAACCACCCCATCTCTTGCCGTTCCTTGGGCCCGACTCAACTCCCCAAGCCAAGTGAAGACCAAGCTGAGACGCGCCCGTTTGCTTGTTTGTCTATCTCCCGGGGCCGCGCGCTAAACTTTGATGAAGCGGCCATTGAGGAAGGAATCGTGTGCGCCTGGAGTTTGGTCGGGGGAAATGCAATTCCGGTTCGTAGTAGCACGCCTCCTTGAATCTCCAACACCTCATCCAACTCCTCTCAGAGGTCTCCATCCTCGCCAGTAATTAAATTGAAGAATGAGTTTTCACCGTCACAGAACCAAGTTATCAATGCAGTATTGCGCCGCTAACAAAATTCTTGGGCTTTGTTGTCTTTAACTTGACCCTGAACTTGTTGAATCTGGTATGACCACCGAACCACGTTATTGTTGGTCAAAGTAATAGATCAGAACTGCAGCCAATGTCCACCATATGTAAGCCTCACAAAAGAAACTATAAGTAGTGGCTTGAAAAATTAGCATTTCATTTTGGTCATGACCTAGGATTCAAGTAACTGTACATTTGTGTTCCTTTTTCAATTACCTATTTACCTATTTGACGCTTCTTGGAAGGCACTGAGGCAATAACGAAGAAACATATAAATGCAGATCCAATCACGTGGTACCATTGCGCCAGAGAGCAGCCAATGAACATATGTTACATGCTTTAGTACACAGATAATCTTGGAGGCTAGTATGCAAGTCTGTGAACCCGTGCATTTTCAGGTATCTTAACATAAACCACGGGCACTGGCACTGCTTGCAACTATGTCCATGTTAACCTGCTGTGAAATAAGTCTGCGAACGTAAACACGGATCTTATTTTGCTGTAGGGTCTACATTTAGAGAAAGTTTATCGCGGGAAAACTTGATTCTTTGCTGGATTTCAACACACGTTCAGCTTACCAGAATATTACTGGCTTTAACTTATACTTGAAGCTGTTGACATATTTGGCTAAGTCAATAAGAATCCCAATATCGTAATATTAATGCCTGTTATTGTCCTACAGACAGTATTGGTGTGTCAGAAGTATATCACCCAATCATATAAGTTGCAGAAACTACAGTATTTTCTAGGGTATATCGGCAAAAAAATTTTTTGCGAAAATGTATTGTGACAATATACCACTGAAAACGCTGTAAATATTTTTAACACACATGATTTGGTAATACACGGCTGTCACAACGTATCAATCTGCGAACCAATAACATGCATCAAATATTACGATAAAGGGATTCTCATAAGCTCAGTCAAACAGAGCAACAGCTCCACGTACAAAAGAAAGTCAGTAATATTCTAATAAGTTGAACGTGCGTTGAAACCTAGCAAACAGTCAAATTTTCCCGCGATAAACCATCATCTCTAGTCATTGTCTGTACGTACAGTGGATGGCACAGCTAAGAACAATATGTATGTGGTGGCACACATAAAAAACTGTTTTGTAGTGACTACAAAATAGTTGGTCAATTTTGTCCCTACCAAGTATTTTTCTGGTGAACACCAAATATTTTGCAGTGTTTATTAAATTATTTATTCGTGGTAAGAAAATAATACTCTTACCAACAAAAAGTTTTGTGGATTTTACCAAATATTTGGGGATCACCACAAAATTATACTGACAAAATATTTTGTTGCCACTACAAAACATTTCTTTCTCTGCAGGTTGGAAAGGTACTGAGCCACATCGAATATAATTTAACACGTAACACAGTGTTCTTTCTCTGTCCAGGAGATCTACCGTTGTATTACTCGACAGCAGACAGAAGCCACCCAACTGTGGGATCAGAAAACGAATCGGCTTTCTTGTGAAAGTGGCGAAGACCAGAAGGAAAATGTTCGTGTGGACTTTCCCCTCGAGGATTAACGCAAAGAGCAGCTGCCAATCTTCACGGCAAGCAGGCGACTCGACGTTATTGGCCGTGACGTCCGTGAGTCTCCCGGGTGAGTCGACGTCCATTGGCCGTCGCAGGGACGGCTTTGCCTCAGCAGCGACGTCTTTGATCAGCGCCGGCTCAAAGTGGACAAAGTTCAGCCGGCACACGACATGACCCTCTCTGTGTCCTGGTGTGGTAGGTGTTGCGGGGAGAAGGGGTAGAAAGCCCGCATGAGGTCGGCAGAGCATCTCGCACCATCTCTCTCTCATCGCCGTCCCCAGGGCGCCTATCCACGCCACACTGCACTTGCCAAGCCGGTGTCGCCGCCCTCGGCATGCCGTCTAAAAATAACGCGTTCGCAGAACCATCTTTTTTTAGGGCGGCGTCCCCGTCCTTGCCAACGCCGACGGAGGGCCGCGCGCGAGCGAGAGAGAGGGACGGGCTTTAGCCGAGAGGAAGACAGAGGGAAGGAGGCCAACTCTTTTGTCCGTGGGCAGAGATACAACGAGAGCGCAGCAGAGCAAAAATTGGCGACAGTGAATTCAGGCTGGGTGCGAAGTCCCCGAGATGTGAACAAAGCAGATAATGCTGCCAGCTGTTCTTCTGCTATGCGAATAACGTCGCGGGAATAGTGCGAACAGGAGGTGCGGTAAGGTGGACGAATGTACGCCGTGACTAGACGGAATCAGCGCTGCAGCAGAGGACCAGCCCACTCAGGCAGACAAAGACAAATAGAAAATTAAGTGTTTCCACACGTCGTATGATTTTTTATTTTCGTTGTTGATTGCGAAAGGAAGACGATAAATAATTGTATTTAAATGTTTGTACGATTCATTGCCTTGTTTATTTACGTGTGGTCCTTGACAATCTCCCGGAAAATTATTTTTAGACATTTCTTTACATTTCGTACAGTCAAACTTAGTTTTTTCCCTAGCCATGGCTTAGCTATTACATCAGCGATTATGCCATTAATGGTATTTTGTTCACTTTTTCAAAACTGGTTTTAATTTTTACGCAAGCCCTTTTACATATTTATACCCACGGTAGTATAATCACTGTGGTTACATTTACATTAATATAATAATTTTATCTAATGCCTGAGAAATAGTATACATACATACATAATAGCAGTGTATGAAATGTTTAATGTATTCTACAATTTCAAATATATTAAACATAATGTGTGTGATTCGCTTCCGTGCATAGTAGTTTGTATTTTCACATACTCGTCTGTGTACATGTTTAATGTATTTACTAAGGCATAGATATAAAATAATCTTCGTACAGAACATATTGTTCGGAACGATTTGTCGGGGTTCCGTTACATTTTCCAATACACTTCTGTTGTTTTAATTATTTAAGAACTTTTACAATATTGTACTTAATAGTATATCTGTTTAGGATAATTACCTGCGTGTACTTAGTAATGTAGTTGCCGTTATCATATACGAAAGTTTTGAAATAATTGCCTCAAATTCGAACAGTCTTCAATACCAATTTCGCATGACAATTTTCTAGCATGACAAACAGCCTTTTGTTGCACGCTTTTTGATTTTCTGACCGATATATAAATATATATATATATATATATATATATACATATATATATATATACTCAGTATATATAGTCTATAAGAAAAGCCACAAGTTCAAAGAATTTATGCGCTACTGGCGTCTGTACAAAATATTTAGGACACGTCAAAATAGGCAAAAACGGGGTTTTCAGGCTGCTATAGCGGAAAATATACTAGCCGAATACATATGAAACCACTTAAGGTTGGTGAATTGGACTTTAGTAAAGTGATTTCGTAAATGAAACAATAGGGTCTCCACTTAAAGTCCCATTGGAAATTGGATTTTTCGCGAAGACACGCCTTACGTGTAGAGGCGACGCACCGTTGTATGGCCCATACGACGTCGCCCTTAGCACCATACCTCACTCACACAAACACATGTGCCACGAAGTGGGCCCCTTAAGGTCTGGCTTTGATATCTGAATGTTGTTAGCAAGGTAATAAATCCTCCATTTTGTGCATTAGTGTACATTCCTAACAATTTTCTTACAGTCTCTCATTTTACTGCACTTTGTGGTGGTCCACGAGAATATAATTTAATACATTATCTAACCAGGTTCCCCTATGCACACCAGTTAAATGATTACCAAGTCTAATGTTTACTAAACGAACATGTGTAAATAATCTCTCACTATGCCTATAAATAATTTACAATTAAGGTTTTTCAGTCTTCGAAAATTTCGGATATATTGCACCTTTTTATACAAGTTGTCGGTTTGTTCAAATACTTTGACACTTACTTGGTTTACGACTTAACGTTTTTATGTCCTCTGATGTCTTCTTTATTTTAAGCTTCTGGGATAGTTTTATGTGACGTACACATCTAAGACAAGAAACAGGCCTCGTTACTATTGGCAGATGCTCTGGTTTCCCAGTAAACCACGCAGGCGTATACAAAATTGTATACATTTATAAATAACTGGTATAATAACGAAGTAGCATTAGGATTATTACCGTCATTTACGATTGTTTATGTGAGTTAGTTGTTGGTAGCCTAGTGGTTAAATCTCAGTGTCAGTTATGATTTGAAATATTAAAATTAATGGGAATGATATAACAGAATGAGAAACTTGATCAGCTGAGAATGTAATGACGGTAGGTCTTCAGTTATTTTGATGGACAGTAAATAATCTTACATTGTTCGTGTAGTAAGTACCCTTTCGACAAGCGTTGCTTGAATAAATTACTTTCACAGTTTAGAAGAAATACCGAACATTCTGATTCGTCAACAACGTATAAACTGTTTTACATATTTTTTGGATGATTTTACGTTTTTATAAAGTTACATATCTCACGCTTGGAGAAAAATTACTATGTCGTTGCTTTCTATACTACTGTCACGTATAGGCCTATTTGTCTGAATCTTCAAAATATTGTCCTTTGAAATTACGACCGTAGTAGATCTGCAACAGACGTGTCACAATTTCCGTCTTACGGCAGAGGTGAAAGCCACTGATTTACCTGTATAATTGTTGATTTTACAGTGAACAACATAATTGTAGGGAATTATTTCTACTAGCATTTTAGGTAAAAACAGTTGCAAATTTGAAACAACACATTAAAGGGATTTTCACTAAGTACCATGTATTTCAATTTTGATTCTCATATTCATTCAAAATTTGTAAAATAAAGAGTACTACTCCTAAACTTAGATCTTATGTTAAATTTTTTTGTGATGATATGAACGTTTACGAAAATTTAGGACTGTCTCCTAGTGTGACGAGCACCAGTCGCAAGAGAATGGAAGGTAAGATTTTTTTTATAAATTAAGCTGTAGACAGCAGCGTGATATACTTAGAGACGAAAATTGAGTCACACGCCTACATTATCGTCCCACCCGCCGCTTGGAAATCCTGGAGACGTAAACAGTCTTAAGAAGACAAAAAACAGCAGAGGCCTCTTCTGGGTGAAGAGAGAAGAAGCCATGGGCTCGCAAAGAAAGAATACGTAAAAAGAGGAAAAAACAAAGCGATCTCGTCGGCCGAAACAAGTGGTTCCGCCAGGCGCACCATTTCTTCCCCGACAGGATTTGTAAATAAAGTTGTTCCCGGCGTTTAGATATTCCGATAAAACACGCCTCCATCACTTGAACAAACACAAAAGGCGTCGACGGGGGTCGCGTAGTGGATATTATGGAGAGTGGTGTTTGCCGGGGACAGGGTTGAGGGTGGGGGGGGGGGGGGGGGGGTTGGAGTAGGTTAGGGCCGCGACCCCCTGAGTGCAAGCGACGAGGAGTTGGTTTTTCAGGGTGGTTGGAGTATAAAAAAGTTTTTTTTCTTGAGCCACTTACATGTCTAACTTATCACTTACTTGGAAAGCACTTCCTCAACCGAAAAACGTTTCTATCGCTTTCCCATTTATCTTTCTATCCTTTCAGCATAAGGGGATTTTCCCCCGAACCCTCCAGTCTGCCTGTTTAGACCTTTTCTCTGTCTTTCCTTCTGCGTGTTGCCTTCTTACACGGAATCTAGCGACGATTTTCATGTCGGCAGGTGAGTTGACAGCTGAAGCAACAGTCTATCTAGTACCGTGTGAGGATAGTAAGTTAGGTGGGACTGGGTTTTGGGTGGGTTTTTACCGGATGTGGGAAGAAGGAAATGTATAATATTTCTCACTTAAAAAATACAATAACTTCTTTTAGGAGAACTAAACTGTTACCCACTCGACTGTATGTATAATAATGTAACTGCAAGTTTTCAAAGGGTACTGTTATTTTTTGTCTCGTTTTGTTCCATTAGGTTTTCTGTTCATTTCATTTCTAGTGACTTATGAAACACATATTAAAATATTGCCATTTTAATGATTTGACGTTCTGATGCTAACACTCTCGAGATTAACGATTAGTGAAGTTGGATCCGTTAAAACACTGTGCGGGCGAAAGTACAGAAATAACAGACATAATAACATGTTATTTGTTTACATAATTTAAAAGCAAATATGCGCAAATAGTAATGAGTATTATCTTATGTGTTACTATTTATGTGTTTCAGATATTTAATTAATTGTTTTATGAAATTAATGTTTAATGTTTTGATTTAACATAATTTCTTATTTATTTCCACAATATTGTGTGTCCTCAGCGTTTTACTGGCAATTGAATTGTTAGTACACTGACTAATTATCACGTAGCGTTTGTCTGACCTTTTCTACTCAAATTCACGGTCGTAGTTTTGTTCACTACGGACAGTGAATTGTTCCCTATAAATAGAACAACCCCTGCTACTTCACTGCCAAGGGAAACCTAGCTTAAACATCGCGTGCAGGGCAGGATTTGAGCTATGACGTTTCTCAGAAGCAATCATCTCCCTACCCCTGCCTCCAACCACCCTCACACACAACTTCCTGCTGAAACCAACGTCCGAACGAGGGAGACTCCTTTTTGCGCGCGGGTCGCCGGCTTGGTCGAAAGGAAACCTCGTGTATCACGGTACTAAATGACCAAGCTCGCGAACAAATGGCGTTGCCCGGGACAATTAGGAAACCTTAATTAATTTCCCTCGCAGCGCCCCCCGCGGCGAAATCTGTTCTCCAGCGCCAGAGGGTGGGCGGGGTTCCCTCTCTCAATGGACGGCACGTGACAAAAGTGAAGCAGGGAAGTGCTGCTCCGGAGTGTTCGAGGGGATGTATCCTAGCGAGAGATGTGAGAGGCTCTCTCCTCCTCTCTGGAGTGACGAATGTCTCTTCTCTCGTCCCAGAGGAGTTCCGGGGGAGGCGGGCACCTTGTTGTAACTACGGAGCTGAGTAGCGCTGCACCAGCACGCGACAGCCCAATTAGCCGAACAATCGTTCAGCGCGCATTAGAGGAAACACGGGTGTTCCTTTACCGACGGATTTGTATGCGAAGTTGTTCCCCCTTCTCGGTGATTCTATCTTAATGGCGCCGTCGTTTACGGTGGCACTATCACGAGGACCGCTTCCTGAAGCGCAGATAGTGCTCGTGTCTGAATTACCACTGGTGATTTAGTTACAGTCTGTTGTCGTACGTTTTCCTGAGTATTCGTAATTAGTTCCCTTTATGGATGATTATCTCCTATAAGTTTGTTTCATACTATTCCTCTGAAATATTAATATTATCTTAATAAAAGTAAAATACAGAAGGTGGAGTCTTGTACACAAGATTATTACAATTCCAATAAGATTAATAATTTTAATAAGTAGATACATGCAAAATTCACGTTGTTACTTCACTTTATACCTCATTGGTGTGTACATCTTTTAACGCAATCTTTAGTCTTATTGTCCGTCGGTCCTTATGTGATGTCTAGAGATGGTATATCGCTAACATTTGTTTCCAACATATCCACGAAACACTGTTGTTTCTTGCAACTTGTATGGTTGGGTGACATACGTCTGACACAACGTATCTGTCTTCAGACCAATAATAGGCGTCAAATGTTACAATAGCGGGATTTATATTGCTTTAGTCTAACAAGCGAAAGTCAGTCATCTTTTCATAAGATTAACGTATGTTGGAACCGAGCAAACAGTTAAGTTTTTCCGCGATAAACCATCATCTATAGTTACGGACAGGAATTTTTGGTGAAAAGATTTTTGCTGTTTCAGTACCTTACGTGCGTACCTGCAGCTGAACTTCATAGCTATTGACAAGAGTGCTTTTGTGCAGAGTCGTTATTCATTTGACTGTGCCTATCAGTACACGGATAGCTGCGACACATCACGTCTATCATTTGCGGGTTTAACCTCCACACGCTGGGTGATAAGGCATCCAATCACAGACCACGAAGCAGAGATGCAGGTACGCACGTAAGGCACTAAAACAAAATGATGCAAAAATCTTTTCGCAAAATTTCCTGTCTCTATCTATAGTAATGTCATTTACGTATTTGACAGCTTCACATGCGTTTGTCTGCCTTGGAAATGTTAATTACTGACCAAAAGTGCTCCGTCTGGAAGCCACGAACTTGCATGCTAATGAAATATGTAGGGCGCACGAACAATATCTTGCAGTCTAGCCTGCAGTCAGAAAATTTGCAGGTCTCTATTAATAGATACAGGTGAATGTCCTGCAGGCTAGACTGCTCGGTATTATGCGGTTTGTTTATTGCACGCTATCTCAATGAGCTTGTAATGAGATTACAGATGACAATGTAATTTTATTTTTACTCTCTTTTTACTCTGTTGATTTACTTTGTGTAATGGAAATGTGTAAGTTAATGTTACTAATCAGTGATGAAAGACTTTTAATTTCAGAGAAATACTATTATAATTTTATTATATTATAAAATCCCCTTAGGTTTTTGTTTACCTGGTGATCAAAATTTGACATAATTTTAATAAGCATAATTATATTTGAAATTTTAATGGCTATAATTTTAGCTATGCTATGACTGAAAGTACTGGAATATTCAGCAGAATATAGAGTTGGGGAATTTTAACCAGTATCACCGGAGTTTGCTTGCTCCTAGCATAGAGAGTTTTTCAAATTACTCTTTGATGATTGTTTGAAGTGACGCTATCAGCGGCGTTCTTTTAGCTTCTTCCCGACTCCCACGCGAGCGAGACGTATGCGGCAGGCGATTTTCTGTGACGCCTGTTCCTGCCGCCGTCGTAATTTTAGGGACTCGAGGGAGCCGAGTCATAAAATAGGGAGCTAGACTATTAAAAGTATTAAGCCGTTTTAAGAAGAGGCTGTGTTTTGTCCAGTTTTTTTTCTGAGAGTTTGTAGTGAGCATCAAGCCATCGTGGGATACGAACTGTAAGACTGACGCTTACTATCTCTATTTTATTTTATCCCTGTTCTGTGGCTAAATTTTTGTTGAACTGAAAATGTGTAAAACTTATAAAAGTTTTAAGCCTCCGAGACCGTTTGAACTATTTTTGTTCCACGCTACTTATTTTGACCAAATTTGCTTCAGGAAGTGTCTAAATTTTATCTGGACTGTTTGGAACTTCTACTAACAAATCGCGAGACTGAATTTAATTTTGATACGTCCCTGTAGCCTATCCAGTGGTCCTTTGTGTAGTATCTCATGCCTACCGCTGGATTAACTAGCCGAGCAAACTCATTAGTTTTTGAGCTGAATTTCGAACCTACTGATTTTATTTTATAACTCCAGAACACGTAATTGATGTATGTGACGTTTGCTATTTTTTTTTGGAAGTGTATAGAGTACATCAGTGATATGTGTGGAGAGAGTAATGTTTCATACTAAGTACCACAGCAGCCTGTATTGGGATAGCATCTATTTTCTTTTCTTTTCATTCAAATTCATCTTAAGTAAATCAGGATTATCTTAATTACAATTATTTTAATGAGTGTTATTTGTGTAGTGATTTGGCCGTCTCAGTGTCTTCTGGTAATTTTTATATTTTATTTGCAAGTGCTATATGTGTATGTGTCACGTGGCTAACGTCCACGTAAGGTTTGTTGTGTCACACGCATCTGAGTTAGTTTCCACTTACCAGCGTTCCACACTACCATCTCTAGTACACATTACACAACTACATACATTTATTTTCAAATCATCATTACAGTATAAGCTTTACCACAACCCAAGTGGGACGGGATTAAATACCTTGTTTAGTTCCAGGTTTGTTATTCGTGCAAAGCTTTCCAAGGAGTGTCTAACCCATTGGTACAGATACTGGGAAATCGCGGGAATAGCTGACTGTTTGCTAAGCTCCAACGTGATTGTATATAACACTGAATGTTTGTATGAACATTGGCTATCGTTTATTTGTAGCAATTTTTCTCTCTACAACAGTTCCAGTTAAAACTGTACAGCTTGGACATACAGCGTGTGTGATTTGTCCGAAAACTGTTTACACGTGTCACGGTTAATATAATACAGTTTATTGGAGACTATTTTAAAAATTTTCGTGATTTTCCAGTGTCTCTACCCATTGGTAAACGCAGAATATATGTACCTTCTTTTGAAATGTACTATGTTCTAAAAATTATTTAAGAAATGTTTCTGCCTTTAGCAACAGAAAACAGCCCAGACGAAATAAGCGAATGTTTCAATGCGACAGACGACATTAAAACTTACCAATGGAAATTTGTTTAACTTATTTGTTTGTTTTTTTCTCACTATAAAACATGAAACGTACCTTTTATCGAGCGTTTACAGATGACAGAAACGCGGAATTAAAAAATGACTGGCACATCACTTTAATCTGATTCAAAGTCAATACTTATTAATCTCGAGAATGTTTAAATAAGAATGTCAAATCAAAAATGGGGCACTTTTTTTTTTCAAATTTATACCATGTGTCACAGGAAAATAAAAAAATTAGAAATCCAATAAGATTAAAAATAATTCAAGATAAAAATAATTGCGTTCCGGAAACGCGCAGTTTCAGTAGTACGTAGAGACCAATTACCGCCGTACCGCAGCTTGAAATATATTCCAATGAGTTGCATTTGTGGTTTTTTTTAACGCACGACGCAAAAAGAGGGGTGTTTTGTCGTGTCTGTCTGTGGCATCGTAGCTCCTAAATAAATTAACCTATTTTGATTATTTTATTTTGTTTGAAAGGTGACTTGATCGAGTATTCTTAGCTATAATTCAAGAAAATCTGTTCAGCCGTATAAAGATCATCAGCTCTTTTCTAGTTTCTCTAGTGAATGTGAGCAATTCTATGGTCTGATCTATTTGAAATTAAGTATCCTGTAAGTAGCTTTTTTATATTTTTTATTTAAGTCTTAACAATTTTCCAACACTTAACGAACATGCATAAAATTAGTTAAACTGCAAATGTAAAAAATAATTGCAACTGTCTCGATAAAATTAAAAATCAGCGCGCCAGGCAAAAATGCAGATTTCGGACACAAAATATAATTAAATACCTACTGCTGTTTCATAGCTCTATAACCGAGAAAATTCCAACTGGATACGAAAGACACCAACTGGAATCGTGCACTGGGTTTTCCTCCATACTTCCCACAAACAAAACTAACTCATGCTTGATAATTAGATGTATGATTATTTCGCGTATTGATTCTAGGTCAGGTTGAATGCCAATAATGTATACTTCACTACTACTTCAATGATTAGACGACACCTGTTTTAACACATCTTTGACGACTGCAAGCCAGTGATAAATAAGGAAACAAGTCGTGTTGGTAACACGTGTTGCGGTTAGAAGCCTGTGGATATTTGACTTCGACCTGTGTGTGTATAGGTCTGAAAAGTACATGCTGTTGCCAGATTAATACGCGAAATACTCGTGCCCCTAATGATAATTTACACGTTTTCTGCCGGGTTGAACCCGAGTGGCATTGGTTGGAGGGCAAGCGATGTGGTAGCAGGGCCAGATTAGTTCCATAACCTTGCCGGCTTTGAGCAAAGACCGGAAAAATTCTCGGGTTCCCTAACCTGTAGGCTAGCCTTCAATAATATATGTACACTCACGCTTACAGCAGCTGTTTATTAGCTGTTCGCTGACACAGTGAAATGTGCCTGTATTCAGCTACTGGCCTAGCTACTTCCAGGAAGTGTCGAGTAAGTCAACGGCCAATTATGAACGTGCTGCAGACCTATAGTTGCTAGGATCCTAGCTTGCGCCTAAAAGAAAACGCGAATTATTCACGTCTCTAGCTTTGAGTAACAACACTTGTATTAACCCTCAGATACACCGGTCACTGTTTTTAAGGAGAAGGTTGGCCTGCAAGTGTTTTACTAAGGCAAGCTTTTTATTGAGACTTTTAAATGTTTGTTGCTATGTGAGTTTATAATTAAATGTTATAAATGTTATTGCATTGTGAACATGAGCAATGGCGTATGTCCACAATCAAATAAAATTTAAGAACTTTTTATTGTTTAACGCACATTCTTCCATAAACTGACATCAAACGACTATACGTTGCGGTTACAAAATGTCATACGATTGCAATCTCACATATCCGATTTTTCTACGAAGGGGTTTCAATAGTAGGCAATTTCATGTCAACATGAAACCAGTCTTATTTTAATCGAATACGTATTCGTATTTATTATTTTTCTTTAGCTCGTACAGGTTTCGATAGTTTTATAACAATCGATTCCGCACATACATTTTCATGTGGTCGTTGCTTTCTTACTATGTTATTTCGGCCTAATTGTTATAAAGTAAACGTTCCTTATTTTTATAAGTACTTGCCCAACGGAATTTATCCGTCGAATTCTGACTCAGCCTGTATGGTCGCGTCTTGACAGTCCCATTAAAAAAAAAAGCAGTATAAAATTGCTGCAAGCCACAAACAAGTACAATTCCTTTCGCGTACAGCGGACACAGGTCCGCGGTATTTCATCTAATTTTGCATTTTGCAAACTCAATCAATCTAGGAATCTCTCTTAAGGCTTGGTTTCTGCGCAATATTGAATTTTATTATTTTCACTTTTCTAGAATTCCGAGAAGAAACATGTCAAATCGGTGACTATGCCGCAAATTGTATGTACTTTGCGCTACAGTATACGCATGGCAATTGAGTTTGTAATGTATAATTAGATTGCAATCAGTCGGGAAAATTATGAATAAAAAAAATTGCCGCACAGATTGTGACGTAAATATAAGTTAACAGCTAAATCGCATAAGGTAAGCAGAATTTGCGGTATAGTCACATATTTAAAATTTTTCTTATTGGAATTTCAAACAGCGAAAAATTAAAAAAAAATTCTATGTGCCACTGAAACCGAGCCTTTAGAGGGCGTGGTACGTAAGTTAACGCTAAAAGAATCAATATGTAACTGTAGGTTTCTTGAAACTAATTTGCGAAAAATAAACAATAGTAATCCTAGACAATTTGTTCTAGACGTTTTAAACAAAACTAATTCCAGTGTTACGAACTGCTGAGGCACAATTTCTGACGCCCGAATCTCTTGCATTTAACTGCAGCGAAATCACGCGTAACGAATGAGTAATTCTGGATAAGTATTTACTAATAAGGTTGGCAAATACCGTTACATGGGATTTTCCTTTTGTATTTTATCCATATTTGCTTCGAAAAAAGTGTAGAATTCAATTGATGTTTTCAGCGTTTATTTATCCACAACGAACTCTTAATAGGTAATGGTATGTAATTCATCGTTAGAGCATCAGTTTAAAATGTAGGTTTGATGAAACTATCTCGTAAAAAAAACGTAACCTTAAGCAAAAGGTTTTATCAATTGTCTGAACAAATATTTTTCGTACCATTCTGGGCAAATATTTGCTCATAAATTTGGCTAGTATGATTTTCAAAGGTTAGAATTTTATAGTTCTTTTCGTTTCGACTTTCATAAACGTTTCAATTTCAAACGATAATTTAGCGTTTAATTATGGCCTCACACTCGTAAATAGTTGTTGATGAAAGGACTGCTATCCAACACTGCAGCGATTGTCTACTTTGATTGTACTTCTATTAATGATTACTAAGAGAAGAATATTTCTGAATGGTGACACAGCCACTCATACTTCAACCGTACTTTGGTCACACCAAATTATTTCTGAATAAAGTGTTGATGGTTGAGAAATTGTCTCTTATTTTAATATAGCATTCTGCACTCATGTGGAAACAGTTACAGCAAAATATTTCTAAGCATAACATATTTGTAATACATTAGGGCCTATATATTTATAAGTTGAAGATGCACTTGATATATAATTTGATGCAAATTACATAATTTACTTATGTTGACTAGCTATTGTTGGGCTTGTAACGCTGTGACATAGGCCTACTCTGACATTACAGAATCATATGCAACCTAAAACTTTTCTATAAATTATAATGTAGTTACTAATAGCTAATGTATAAAGAACAATGTTTCGCACAACTATTAAATACCGAATTTTTCACACTCGGAAGCCCTTAAAGGTTCCGCCTGCCTGCGCTTAAGTAGCTCAGAACTGACGGGCTTACAAGGGCGACCTTGAAACGCGCATCAAATGCCACATTGCCACCGATGAGCTAAGCGCAGCACTAGCTTGCTAGATTCTTGCCGATTCACTTTTACTATGAGAATCCCAGCGGTGACCATACAATTTTACTGGAGGAAAGTCTGTTGCAAAGTTAAACGCAAGACTCGATCGGAGTCTCGCATGCATCCGGTAAGTGTACTTTGAAATACAGCAGTCTGAAATGCCGTTTTTTGCAATGTTGGTGGGCTACGAAATAGTAATTTTTAAATTAGAATAAGGTCTTAAAAATTGCATTCCGTCCTCGTCCGAAGTGTTTTTTTTCGTATCTTGGCACAATGGGCACGTGCGAAATTGTTTAGTTAAAAAATAAATGTATTTTTTCCACGCATTACAAACTATTTGAGGCGCGTGGCAGGCGGTGACCTTAAGATTTATTAGACCTGGTGCGTGAGACGTGCTGTAGCGTGGTACGAAAGATATTTTTTTGTAACTTTTAAAAATGTACGAAAATAAGACACACTTCCAACTGTGTCCCTGTGATTTTAAAAATGCCGTCCTGTAATTAAAAACATGTTTACTAAGCTCCTCAATAGTGCTAAAAATGTTTTTTTTTTTTTTTCACGTTGCTGTAGCCGAGAAAATAGCAACTGTAACCGTAAAACAAAATAATATAAACCTGAATTTGACATTACCACATATATCTACCAAATAAAATAACAGCGTCATTGCTTGCAGTCCCTTGGTAAAACAGTTACTACAATAACACTGCACGCTAGTTTAGTACTTCGTGCTTAGAGGCGATGAGTTGTTTGACAGATGTGTTATATTCGACTTATCGCCTTTCCCGTGCCTCAAACGTAAAATAGGTTAGCGTCCACTTACTCTTAAGTCTCCCATCTGGATGGACGTATTTTGCAGGTTCGAATTCTAAAATTGCGAAGTGTAAGGACGACACACTATGCGCATTACTTTTTACTGTGTCCTCTTGCTCATGATCACTTCTCGCCTATAGATCACATGTACGAGACATTAAGATGTAAGCTTTCCATTATCTGTTGAAACAATATTAACGAAAATTGTATATTGATTAAACATATGCCTACTTTAGACGACTAAGTAAAATTTTTAAATAAAACGACAGAATTTCGCTAAGGAGAAAATATTTTTAAGTGCGCCGCCTGCCACGCGCTTCAAATGTCGTATGTAAAAGGAAATATATTTTCTTTTAATAAAACTGATCATCATGTGCCCATTGTGCTAATGAACGAAAAAAAACCGCTTTTAATAAGGACGGACTGCCATTGTTTAGACACTACGCAAATTATAAGCACTGTTTTGAAACCCTAAAACATAGAAAAAACGGACTATTTTGGAGGCCATACTTCAAAATGTGATAATTTTATGTTTAGGCCTAATAAATTCAGATGGAAACTTGCTTGGCACTTTACTACAGACTTTTCATTTTAAAAAATTATATGCTAAACTCTTTTAAAATCCCATACTAAAATGTATCTGCAGGAATATTGAAGCTAGTTCGGTACTTGTCTCGTGTTGGTGTTGCGGCGTTTTATACGCCTTTCCAGAACGACCTTGAGGGGGCGGTTCACTGAACATTTTAATTATTTTAATTTTTTTTTTTAATTCGTACGAGATATGGTTTGTTTTGTAAGTATATATTGTTAATATTTTTTTTCTGTAACAAACTTTTTTAGCTTCCATAGTTTTTGTATTGAAGTATATTAAAGTCAAAATTTGCAATTAAAACGGTTTTATGCATTAAAGGAAAACAAACTAACCGAAATGAAATATTCATACTGAAAACAGAGTCATGGAAATTGACATGGCAAGTTTACTAACTGCATTGACTTTTTTTTATTATTAAAAATAATTTTAACATTACAAAAAACTTATACATTTATAATTGTGTATTTGCTTATTTATATTGGATGTATACTAAGGTAACTGAAAACATAATTCTAATTAATGATGATTTTAATTAAATTTCTTTGTCAAACAGTAAGTTATCTTTAAATGAACATAACTTAGTTGTGATGCTTTGTGGGTTACAGTTGCCACTCCCCGTGTCCTTAATATGTGATGACACTTGCGCGTGTATAACCTCTCTACAGAAAGTTCGTCACTTTACCGGAAACTTTCCGTTACTGGTCAAAGGCGTCCTGCACGGGAGACCACGAAATTATCGGCCAATAACTGACGAACGAACCTACAGCCGCTTGGAGTCTAGTTTGCTGCAAGGAAATAACGCGAGTCTCGCATGTCTGTATTCAAGGATAAACAATCAGCGAATTCAACACGGCAATGGAGCCACGGTGGCCGAATGGTGAGATCATTCGCCTACCACCAAGGCGACCCGGGTTCGTTTCCCGGTGGAGTAGGTCCACGGATTTTCTCATGTGGGACGATGCCGCTAGTCGGTGGGTTTTCTCGGTGACCTCCGGTTTCCCCAGCCCTTTCATTCCGGCGCTGCTCCATACCCACTCTCATGTCACCCCTCATCAGTGCTGAAGACCTCGATGTTGGGCACTGACCAAATATATTTCATTCATTGAAGCACAGCAACGAGTGATCCCAATGTAGATGTTGGATGTCTGTCGGTGCTAATTTCAACACGCATATCTAAGGATCTGATGAACTCGCGTTTTATTTTGGGAGAAGCAAGAATTCTAGCACCGGTAAGATCGTGTAACGTTCAGAATTGGGCCTGGACTTATTTGATACCTCCTGGTAAAATACAGCTAAATACAAACTCGCTTTTATCACTAAGGCAGCAAGCAGCGAATGAGAATATGGTGTCTGCATGATGTCACAGACATTCTTGGAGGCTAGTCTGCATGACAATGTACCCACGAACTCTTCTGGACTTAACGTATGTCATTTCCCCAATGAAGAACCCGAGCGCAGGTGAACCGCACATTGCAGAAAGGCAACAAGTCCAACATTTTCACATTTACCTTTTATTGGCGATTCCGGTTGTGAATGGGTCAATGGATCATGTACCACAGAAGGGAAACATGTTCCCACTATAGTAGAGGCAAGGCAATGCCTTCAATATTGTCTGTGTACTGCAGATAGGAAATAAGTACGGGGCAAGTTCCCATTATGAAAAGTGGACATGCTGCCTTCCTGCAGTGTGTGGTTCAGATGTTTATCCGCTCCCAGCTTCCTTTCAAAAATTCCGAGTCCGCGCTCGTGAAAATTTACTCACTTCCTCTTCTCGCGCGTGCAGACCACGCGTTGGCTGAGTGTGTCATTAAAGAGTTCCAGTCGAACCAGTGCAGGGGCATTCCTGGAGTCAATTGCCCGAGGCGTCGGAGTCGTAAATCGGTTAGCGAAATGGCCGAGAAGGAAAAGGATGAAATAAAAAAGGAGGGGGTTTGTGAGGTTGAACCACGGGCGACGATCACGTCCTAGTCCGCAACTTAACTGCCTTGGACTGTTCGCGTGCGGTACCTGCCGCTCCCGACAACAGCCGTTCCCAAACACACCACGGACATTTCTCGAGTTTTATGTACCTCCGTGTTCCGAATTTACCGTCTCGATTCGCCATCTATTTCCCCGACCTGCGTTACCGTCCGCTGCAACGTATGGGTCGAGTTTTAAGGGGAAGACCGTGAAAGGAATTTATCTTTGAATAAGTGATATTCCTTTGGCCTAGTGAAAGTATGATGACGTTTGCTTAAAACGTGTTGCCCTACGCACTGAAACGTCTTCATGATAAACGATCACAGAAAAAACTTTCGGAAAAAGTAAACCTTAAATATGTTGTTGTGAGATCCAGTATATACTTTCATCTTTGGAAATATTCTAGCAATATAAGTTTAATTTTAAGCAAACAGTTATGAAAGCATGTAATTACAGAAATCTGTCTTGTGGCCTGACCAGAACGCTTATTGGTGTGCAGAGCTTCGGTAGATGGAAGTATATTCGAAAACTTCTTATGCTAAAGTTTGTGAGTAATCACTGCGTAGGATTAGCATTCAATAACTTTGCACGTCGTTTTAATAATTTCAGGGTATTCAGTAACTTATTTTTTTTTTCGCGTAGAATAAAGGTCTAGGTGTTCAATGCTCATATTTTTGTATGAAACTCTGGAATTTGAATATATGTATTAATATGTATTAATTATATATATTATTATATATTATATATAATTAATTATATTATATGTATTAATATATGTATTAATAAACATGATTGAATTGTTTGACCAGCATGAAATGGCTAATAGATGCACATTATCAGACGCCAACAGTAACTCGCGCCTAGCGGCTTGGGCGGAATCTAATGCGCGGACTATGTCGTCCTTATTGCTTCAGCAGTTTGTAGCTTCGAACGTGCAAAATACTTTCACTTAGGGGTTATGTTAACGTCTTTACACCGTCGTGATTATTTGCGACGGAAATTGTGATTAGGACAGATTAGGAACGGAAAAGGACTCAGCGTTGGTGCGTTAGGTTCAATACCGTTTGTTGCGTAGGCAATGTCTCATACTTGGTTTTATGTAATTGGTATACAGGATGTATGCTTGTCATTTTCCAACTGAAATCAATGTATTTACATCCATTATGTGCCCTGGGGGTTTCTCAAATCAACCTATTTTGCACATACATTGGAAAGTAGCTTTTGATCATGGTTAACGTGCTGTAATTGGTAATTTATTTAGAATCATTGACTACTGCACTGATTTCGGAAAGTAATTTCACGCACCTGTGAATGGAATCCGACGAAAAGATGCTTCTGCATATCGGTGGATTGAGTAGAAATTTAGTTATTTGCAGTGGATATGAATGGTGAAAGGACGCTGAAGTTGAAATTCTGTCGTTATGTTTTTTAATATTTCCCATGTGGTCAAACAGAAAAATATTTTTAACAAGAGAATTGTCAGGCTTTGCAAATGATAAGTATTAATTTTGGAACTAGTAGTATACGTTATAAAAAATAATGCGCTTTAGTAATTTTATGCATCTCTTCGGTAAAATAGGAAGGAAGAAAGGGCGGAGTGAGTTAAGAAGAATAAGATTTGGGGTATCATACAAGCATACATTACAAAGTTACCGTGTGGGAATTCTGTTGTCTTTAAAATACATTTTCCCTTTACAACTCCATCAATATTGATGAGGGTGCAAGCGACTTAAGAAGTACTGATGTCTAAATAATGTTCTGCTTCAAAAGCTTGATTTTTATATTAGTTATGTTGAAAAAATTGCAGAAATTTTAAGGGTGTTTGGTACATTCCAGATTGTTGTTTTATATATATGTGGAATTATGGTCAGTTATTGAACACTATATTAGTACAATTTCCAGGAACAAAAACATTTTATTAAACAATAAACTGTAAAAATTACAATTTGTACAGACTTGCGTAGCATTTTTAAGATTTATTAATATTCTTGCAGCGCTAAAACATTCCGGGTATATTTTTTGCATGCTACGATATTAGAAAACACATATATGAAATCCCCATGAGAAGCCATTGTGCTATTTTTAAGCGTAATAATATATTTAAATTATATCAAAATTATAAAAGTGGTGTTTTGTTTTCACCGTAGTTTCAATTCGATAAGATGCTAGTTTTTTAACTGCTATAAACGTCAGAATAGACAGTTTTACAGCTTATAATACAAAACATTTGCCACCACATTAAGTCGCGCATTATAAAAAGTGTACCACTTGTGGCGTTTGCTTATTGGCGAGAATTAAAAAAAAAACATTAATAATACTTTTTATTGATCCGGAAGCTACGCAACGTGTTTAGTAAAATTTGCATGATTCCTAATAAAGAAATTATTACGAATATATTTACCTCGAATACGCCTTCGGATGTTAAAGTAATCCATATTGTTAATACAAGAAATTTCCACGTTATTTTTAACTATTTATTAGATTGTTAGCTGCTGCTTTCTCACTCGACGTCATATATTAGCATAAAATGTTGTTACATGAAACGGAAAACACTGTTAGCCAGTAATTGAACATTAAACGGCAGAGAGACAAATCAGAATCGACGTCAGTGAAAAACGTAAGGTCTGGTGGCTTATGACATCACAGATTGTATTCAAGGTCATTCTCGTCAGTGAATTATAATCTGTTCCCAAATAATAACACGTGTTTTGCTTGTCTTTACTTACGGCTCTATAAAAAATATTTTAGTGGTACAGTGAACGGAACTTTAAGGATACACAAATAAAATGACTCGCATGGAAAGAACAGGAGCTAATCTCTATTTGAATATCATGATTTATGTTTTCTGAAATCACTCCGGGCAAATGCTTAAGGGTGCCACCTACCTGCCCGTTAGAGGTTCAGAAATGACGGAGACATAAGGGTGACATTGAAGAGCGCATCAAACGCCGCATCGCCTCAACGATCCAATAGCTGAACTAGCGTGCAAGCTTCCCGCCGAACCGCTAAGCAGTGATTATATAATTTTGTTGGTGGAAAGTCTACAGCTGAGTTTAGTGCAGGTTGAAATCTGAGTTTCACATGCATTCTGTCAGTACTCGTTGAAGTACGGCGGTCTGATAAGGCTTTTTTTTAGCCATTTTGGATGGCTTAGAAACCTTGTCTGAAGTTTGTTTTCTTTTCGTAGGTTGGCACAATGGGAATACGTGGAATGTTTTCGTATAAAACAACTTGTTTACGAACACACCGCTAAGCGTTTTAAGTGTGTGGTAGGCGGCGCCCTTAAGAGCGTGGAGCCATAGTTCCTCTGCTTTCAGGGAAATAATTGTTACAAACGTAGACGAGAACCGAAAACGTAAAATTTTTCTGTAACTTTATTGCAAATTGGTATTTGTATCTACGTATGTATTTTTTCGAGACAAGCGTTGTAATACTATCTATCAGCTAGAAGAAAAGTTATTTAATATTTCAATTGGCTAAGATGATGTTGCAGTTTGTGTCGACAAAATCAGAGTTCGTAGATAAAAAGTGGTTATAACAATGGTACATAGCGATTTATTTAAATCGGTTCCTGTTTTGTTTTAAAAATTACTGTCATAAAAAATTTAGACACTCCAACCTCAACATTTAAGTAATTTATTTGTACACGCCGTGGCTAGTTCAAGGGGCTTAACCCGATACTGACGGTCTCTCGCTCTCTATATGACCAAATTTAACGGCACCACATTGTAGCCCATAGCATGAAGTCTACTATAATAATGTTTTTTGTTTTAAAAAAATACCGTTCCCCCTGCCCTTGATAAAGTACACAATTCTCTATCTTCGTGTGCAAAATGTCAGCGTTTAATTTAGTCATGTAACAAAATAGCAGCATAAAAAACTAGTTCTTACATAACGTATTTGAACCAGACCTTTCCTATAATAATTTCATTTAGCCATAGGTACGGCTTTAATAACCTCGTTATAGATGAGATGATATCAATACTTCGTTTCACATGACTTCAGTATACTTCTGTAACTTTTACGTTGCTAACTTCTTGCATGTTGGTACACTTGACACAACGACTTGTGACATTTACCACAGTAAAATGAACTTTCGATGTAGAATGCACAGTAATTGTGGTCTTGCGTTGTAGCGTCATGTCCATAATTAGTGTTAAGAGTACGGTTACAAACTACCGAGCACGTGTGGGAACAGAGCATACTTGTTTCTAATAAGCTCTTTGTTTTAAAACAACTTAAACACTTTCAATGGCAATGTCTAATTCAGAGTACAAATTCACGAGTAAAAAATTAATGGTTCTGCCATTATTCGGCAGCGCGCCAATTTACAGTAAAATTTATCCTGTACAACAGCTGAAAGACACTACAGTTGCAGCAGATATGGTCAAGCGTACAAGATCTTAAATTGATCTAAAATGTAAGTGATAACTATTTTGAGAACAGTCGTGGATATAGACCAGAATCGTTGCAACAACATAAAACGTAAAAAAAAATATTGTGATTAAAACAGTTAAATGCGGTGCTAAATTTGAAGGTACAGAACTAAAGTTTAGTCAAGTTTTGAAAACATCAGAAGCAAACAAAAGAATAACTTAACTGTTGGAAAAATTTCGAAAATTATTAAACATGTACCTGGTTAATATTTTACTGTGATTAAAAGTTGAGCGAATAAAATACATTTTTTTCTGGAAATGTTTTCATTTGGTTCTATTAACGATTTAAGAGGTAAAAATTTATATTTGTGAAAAGATATTAAGTTTTAGGATAAAATTATTTTATTGCCAACGAGCTAGTGGCTTTCTTGTACGTCTTAAACATCGTAGACGAATATTTTTATTGAAGACGTTTTGCATGGCACCAGTTGTGTTACAGCTAGGAGCTCATCCGTCTTCACCGTACAACACGAGAGTACTTAAAGTTTCTCCAAGGAGAATACTAATTAGCTTTTCTGCTCTCGAACAAATTGTTGTTAGAAATTTTTAAACCTCTTATACTTCGTTATAAATCAACGTTAATCGTTTTGTTACAGCCACTTCAACATTCACTTTTTCACAAAACAAAAAGTAACTACGTTAATTTTTCTAAGTGGAGCATTTTAGAAAAAATTTTAAGTGTTTTACGTATAAACAAACGTTATCGAATTCTAATCAGCATCGTAAAAATAAGTGTATATTTTTCTTTCCTTATAAAATCATACTTACGCTAATTTGCACGCAGCTAAGTGAAGTTAGTAGTATATGTTAGTGCACATTAAGAACCGTTTTCATTATACCAGTCAGTAATTCTTATTGTAAGTGACGTTCATGCGAAACTGAAAACGAATTTATAGAAATTTCATCAAAACGTTTAGGAGAAAAACACATGTACCCAAGCAGTAATTACGTTACGTTACGAATGTATATCCTTAGTTTGTCATATGACAGATACCATAACGGCATAAAATGGAAATTTACTGAAAACGTTCTCTTTAGCAATGTTCTTCTAAATCATGTTCCTGAAAGTAAAACTAATAAATTTACATGTTTCATATTAGCGTGAAACTTTATAAATTTACGTGGGCAAACAAATTGATTTACCGCATTATTTTATTTTTGTTTACAAATAAATATAACAAAAATTAATATTATTTAGGAGAAAGCACATGACTTGCAGTTAAAGTTTTGTACTTCACAATACGGTAGGTTAACTTCCTATAATAAAGTACAAACATGTTTATAAAGCTGTATAAATATTTCTAAACAACCTTTATTTGCGCTTATAGTTTCTTTAAGGGCGCGGTCTACCGCAATTTTCATGACCATGTTTTAATTCTTTTATTTGCACCAGATATTTTTTTTTATTTTAGACACAAAATGTGACTAAATTTGGCTCTGATAAATTTTTTTTATCTCTCATAGTTTTCGCGTAATGGCTTGTTTAAGGGCGCGGTCTACCGCAATTTTCGTCATCATTGTTTTATTTCTTATTTGTACCAGATATTTTTTTTCTTATTTTATACACAAAATGTGACTAAATTTGGCTCTAATGAAATTTTTTATCTCTCATAGTTTTCGGGTAATGGCTTGTTAAAGTCATATTTTGCATGTTTCCGTTTTAACGACTACACTATAACCAACTGATATACCAAACTAAAAAAAAATTACAGTGGATAAAGACATTGCAGGCTACAATGTCATGCTCATAGAATTAAATAATAAAAATTATTTATATTTTGAAAAAAAAAATATTGAATTTTTTAAAATTTTTATTTTCAGTTTCAGCATTCAACATTATAGCCTGCAATGTCTTTATCCACTGTGATTTTTTGAGTTTGGTACATAATTTGGTTTAAGTGTAGTCGTTAAAACGGAAACATGCAAAATATCACTTTAACAAGCCAAACGCGAAAGCTATGAGACATAAAAAAATGTCGTAAGAGCCAAATTTAGTCACATTTTGTGTCTAAAATAAGAAAATATTATGTGATACAAATAAAACATAAATAAATGGTGATGAACATTGTGGTAGACCACGTCCTTAAGTCCAATTATTAACGAACTCCTACCAACGTACAATTTAACCCATTCTAAAATCAAAATATAAACGTTTTCAAACTATTTAATCGATAGATTTCTTAGCAATTTTTTAAAAAGATTTCAAAAAAATTTAAAATTTGTCATTTCAACTTATTATTGACCATTCACATACTGAAGCTTAATGAAATAGTAAAATAATATACTAGTTATGAATTATGCTTTCTAAGAGGTTTAAAATGTAAATTGACGTGCACCCTGAGAATTTATAATAATTATTTGAGGAAGCCAGACTAAAGTTACAGATATTATTTCTAAAGTGTTTTGGATTACTGTAACCTATAAGATATGGAATTTTACGATACTTTGACGTCATGTAGTACTGTTTCCTTGTAAAATATATTTGGTTTGGTTTTTGTGTTTTCTGATAATATTTCTTGCTGAAATATTTCATTCCACGTACAAGATAGAGTCTAAAAATGTTTTTTTTTTAAATGATTAATAAATAATAATATTTAAATATATCTTCACCATAATTGACACACATATTTCCATACACCGGTATATAGATATATTATTATTTATTAAAAATATGTGTTGGAGGTAAGAAGGGACAACGTAATATTATTCTACTAAGGAACACGTCCTCAGAAGTCTGACAAAACCTGGTTGGCTAACCAATTGTATAAACAAATTAGTACCTTTTTGTATAACTTAAATATATTATTTTTAATTATGCAGGTTTTATTTACATTTGTTTTCATTTTTTCAAAAAATTGAAAATCATACTGCGCAGTTCAAATGCCGATTGACGATTGCGTTTTGCGAGATGCACAAGTGATGCTGTTGTCCAATTTTGAGGTGACCGTGGAAGTGTAGGTATTTTTTGCGCTGGAGTTTTAAGTGAAGTGCAGAAGACGTAAGGCCGACACAACACGCACATTTCGTTTCTCTAGTCTCTAGGTGCAAGTTACTGAACTGGCGTGCTAACTACTCGCCGACAACTTGCCACTGTGAAACATTCGGCAGTGATCTTATCATTTAATGACGTAATATTTAAGTTAAAGGTGTATTGTAAACAATACTGCATTAAAAATATTCTGAGCCAAGATTTTCGTGTGTAAATTGTACCACAAAACATAAATTTTCGCCGTTTTCGGCCGCTAGAAAATATGATTCACTGCATCGTGATGAACCTGAAATTATTTTGCATACGTGTAAATTACTTTGGAATGCTTTCCTAAGCAGACTTCTCTCTTAAGAGTTGAGCAGTTTACGAATAACCTTTTTACAGTCAACTCAGCTTGACAGACTGTGCAGGGTCCCATCTTAGCAAAGGAATGTTCATTAAAATTCTCACACATTTATTCTGATGTGAAAATTGCAAGATGTTCGTAAAAAATTGTAATAGGGAAGTGAGATATGTACACCATTTTCAGTGACGTCAGGTCTGGTGATGAGATAAGTTTACAATAGAATGCAAGGAAGGAAGAAACGAGATCGGCCAGAAAGAATGCCTATGCGGACGTCTACGACCAATAATTTTGGGAAATCATTCCTCATATTAGAATTTATTAATTTGTGGACACACGCCATTGCTCATGTTTTGTTGACTGAAATTTTATTGAAAGACGAAGTGAGTTTGATTTTCAATACAAGTTCGGTCAACAAAACATGATCAATGACGTAAGTCCACAAACCAATAAATTCTAATTGTAAACTCCCGTTGCAACAAACATTTAAAAATCTCTTCAATCCTCATACTCGAGGCAAGGGTGCACTGAACCATTCGTAAAACACAAGTGATCAAGGTGCTTCAAAAAATCGTATAAGGTCTTAAAAATACTTTTTTCACGAAAGTGCTCCAAATGTGATTTTTGTGCGAATTTACAAAAAAAAAAAAAAAGAAAAAAAAAAGAACTTCGTACAAGTACACCATGCTAATTAAAATAACTCATTCTTAGCCATCAAATATAGATAAAAATGGCCTTTTCAGATTGTCGTACAGCAAGGTGCATCAACCAGATTGCATGTGTAGCTCAGATAGAAAAGTGCACTGAACTTTGTTACAGACTTTACACAAATAAACCTGTATGATCACCGCCTACAGCCACTTTACACAGTTAGATATTCCGAAATCTTACTCACAAGGATTAACATTTGGCTCGTTGTGGCGATGCAGAATTTTGTGCGTGCTTCAAAGTTACCCTAATAGATGCGACCCTTTCGGGCCTTTGAAGAGCAGGTAGGTGCGCCGTTAAGGTCATGCAATAGGAATAAATTGAGATTTTATGTTTGTATGAAATAATGTTAGTTTTGTGGACGTTGCTTGGGAAAATGTTTTCCTCTTACAACAATAATGTCAGCTACTATTCTCATGATTTAATATCAAGTTTGAAATTTCCTCTTTTTTCGTGATAAGCCGCAAAATCAAATAACCATAGTGAAAAGAAAAAAATCTCATCAAAACTGCATGCCATGGGCTACTGCTCGATTTGTAAACATTGGTCAAAATATTTTTGTATTTAAGAAAAAATGGCGACGTCCACAATATATTACAACGCATTGAAAATATTTTTAAACACAAAATTTTTTTGCAACACATTTTTATATACGGCAAGCAGTAACACGTGACATGTAGTTTTAAAGTAATTGTTTATTTCATTATGTTTATTTGTGGTTAAGCTTATTGTACAAATAACATGAACATTTTAAATTTGTAATATATATCTATTATGGGAAAACTGGCTGTGCTATTTTTGGTTTCCTTAAGAGAAAAATGTAGACCCAAGTAACATCTGTAAAACCGACACTATTTCATGTAATATAAAATAACTATTTTTATACACCCCAACGTCATTAAGGTGGCCAACCTGGATGGTCGTATTTTGCGAGTTCGAGTTGTAGAACTGAGCAAGCAGTAAGGACGACGCAGCTGTCGCAATACATAGAGGTACGATTTTGTCGCGGAAAAAACTTTGCATCACTTTGTTTCAATGCATTACGTGCACATCGGAAGACACCACGGTGGTGGCCGAATGGTCAGACCTTTTGCCTCCCACCAAAGCGATCTGGGTTCGATTCCCGGCTGGGTCGGTCCCCGGATTTCCGCATGTTGGAATAGTATCGTACGATGCCGTTGGTCGGCGGGTTTTCTCGGGGATCTCCCGTTTCCACCATCGTTTCATTCCGTTGCTGTTCCATACTCACATCATGTCATCCCTTACCAGCGCTACAAGACCTCTATGTTAAGAGGACTGTGTATACTTAGCCGTTGGATGGTGTTGTGGCGTGTCATACAATTACTTTCTTACGCGAAACCGCCGAACTTCTTATTGTTTTTATCGAATAAAAGAATAACTACTTGAAACTACGTATGCCACTTTTTTAAATGCAGTATGCTTGTTAGTAACATGATTTTTGGGCATCTGTAAATGGCTAAAAACGGCTTTTTTTAGACTGCTGTAACTCTGAAAATACGACCTGAATCCATAAATTCCAAAATGAGGCGCATGCGTTGGTCTTTACTTCATACTATGCAAAAATAAAATAACCGGGTCGCCGCTTGAAGTCTCACAGGAAAAAGAGTTCTAGGAAAACATTGCACGCCAGTTTAGCGCTGCGAATAGAGACCATGTGCCTATTGTCGAGAGTGGTGCTATGGCTCTTATCGCTACGTTGTTCCCGCGCGTCAAACGCGGAAATTTCAAACTATTACACAGTACTGCACTGAACAAAATCTCTTGCTCACTTACCTGCACATCGGCAACTCTCCGTCATGGTTATTAGCAGCGTGTCTTTGGTCAGGCATGTCTACCATTTGACTGTTGTTTTGTACACATACACTGTGGCTTTTTTAGCTCTCGTAGTTTTTTGTTTACTATAGCTTATCAAAGTCCTAATTTGTATAAAACGGTTTTAAGATTCACAGAAAAACAAACTGACTTGCCGAACTAAAAAAATTCACTCTTAATAACGATGTGTAACAGCCAATAGGCAACAAGGTCTTCTATGTAAAAACCAAAATAATTATAACTTTTTGTGTTTAAAAAATTAGAAATTAAAATTTAATCCAGAATTTTTTGAAAACAATAAAGTATTTTTTTTTTGCAATTATGTAGGAGACCTTGTAGCTTACGAATTAATTATCCAGTGCAAATTGTCTCTGTTCGGTAAGTCATTTTGTTTTCCTTTAAATAATTTTGTGTTAATTAAGTTAATTAAGCTGTTATAAAAAAACTATGATAGCCAAACAATGTTCGTTACAATATAATTAGGTCACAGTGTATGTCTACAAAACAAATTACATTACTTACAAATATAAAAAATGTTTGAAACCCTTAAATATTTCCGTCAAGCGCCCCCTCAAAACTTCCAATCACTGACCATGAAGTGGAGCAGATGTGCAAATGAGTAACTGAAAAAAAAAGGGTGAAAAATCTTTTTGCCATGAAATCTTAGCACTAGCAATTCACTGTAGGCGCAAGTTGCTAAATAGGCATGCAGTCTCCTCGCCGATAGCTTACAGTGATTCAGTTGTAACTCCTTAGACATAGTTATCAGTTTTGAAAGCTTCTTCATCAAAATTTCTGCACTTACAGTGATCGAAATATCGTCATATTCTGCCACGAGAAAATAAGCTCTAAGTGCAACTGGAGAACTTGAAATATGTAAACACGCATGTAACACTCTTTGAGTGCTATCCGTAAGCAGACGTCAATGATGAACGTGATAGGTTTTTGAATACACACTTTTATTACCTGAAGATCTGCACTTCATACAGCCACGTCGCCTTGAAAGGGAAAACTGGTGAAGGGGGAGGGGGTGTTATGTTAAAGTCATGCAGGTGTAGTTTTTTTTTAACTGTCGCAAAAAACTCGGAATATTTTCAACGGAAAGACTTGAAAATATTTCTAGACTGACATCATTATTGTGATGCGCAATTATAGTTA
This sequence comes from Medauroidea extradentata, assembly GCA_003012365.1. Lineage (NCBI taxonomy): Eukaryota > Metazoa > Arthropoda > Insecta > Phasmatodea > Phasmatidae > Medauroidea > Medauroidea extradentata. The sequence goes on from PNEQ01057423.1 coordinate 34,931, forward strand.
CGCGTTGTGCAAACAAATACACTGTTCTTTTCCGAAGAAAAAAAAATATTTTTTCCTTGATATTAACTCATTTTCCTAACAAAATTGGTGATATTTTAGGTGCAAACATCTGAAAAACGATGTTGTTAAATACTGCTAAAAATGTTTGTCATAATTTCGGTTACATTTGTAACATGAAAACGTAAAGATACCTCGATATGAAAATTTAATTTGCTTTAAAGAAATGTAATTTCAATATCACTGTAAAACTATCGTGTGTCGCTTTATGTTCGGGAAAAGTATTTTCCTATTATTTCGCTGTGTTCAAGGTCGTATCGTGCAACAGCTGTTTTTCAACGCGGCCACACGTGTTGTTTTTTTGGCGCACTCCTGCTTGTTTAAGCAAAATTTTTACACTGGTTGCAAACGAGAAAGGCGCACACCAAAAAACACCACGTAGTGTGTATACCATTCTACTTGTGTATTATAATTATATGCTCTCCGGGTGTTTTAGTCTCACATTTATGTACAAATAAATCAATGTAGTTGTGTATATACATTTTTATATCAGTGCTTAGGGCGCGGTCTACCGCAATTTTCATCATCATTATTTTTTTTTTATTTGTACCAGATATTTTTTTCTTATTTAAGACACAAAATGTGACTAAATTTGGCTCTTGTGAAATTGTTTTATCTCTCATTGTTTTCGCGTAATGGCTTGTTAAAGTCATACTTTTGCATGTTTCTGTTGTAACGACTACACTAAAACCAACTGATACACCAAACTCAAAAAAATCACAGTGGATAAAGACATTGCAGGCTACGATGACACGCCCATAAAATTAAAGAATAAAAATTATTTGAATTTTAAAAAATTGCTGAAACTGAAAATAAAAATTTAAAAAGTTCAATAATTTTTTTTAAAAATACAAATAATGTTTATTCTTTAATTTTATGAGCATGTCATTGTAGCGTGCAATGTCTTTATTCACTGTGATTTTTTCGAGTTTGGTATGTCAGTTGGTTTTAGTGTAGTCGTTAAAACGGGAACATGCAAAATATGACTTTAAAAAGCCATTACGCGAAAACTATGAGAGATAAAAAAAAATTCATAAGAGCCAAATTTAGTCAAATTTTGTGTCTAAAACAAGAAAAAATATCTGGTACAAATACAAAATAATATAATGATGATGAAAATTGCGGTAGACCGCGCCCTTAAGTAATTTATATAAAAATGGGTCCTTCTAAACTATGTCTACATATAAGGTAAGACATTTCTGAACGTCTTTTGCAATAGCAGTGCAACTTATTTTTTGCATTTATTAACTAAATTTGGACATAGTTTCTGTAAATTTAGTTCTGACGCTAGTCAGATACGATTAATCCATCCTAATATGTGAAACTCGATTTTAGTTTTATGTGATGAATATTATAAAACTAACAAAATTATCTACTAAGATATATGCAGAATTTTGTAAATTTAAATTAGTCAGGTTAAATTTCATAATGAGTAATGTTTAACTTAGGTAAGAGTGTTAATTACTGTCTGCCGTACAACTGCAATGCCAGCAGTTAAAATATACCACAATGGAATAGGTATAACAATACATTACGTATTCATACACAGGTTTCGGCATTGTAATGTGCGCAGAACTTCTAAATTGCTCTTACTATTTATTTTCAACAAGTGCATGTGTCCTGTAGTCGTATACTTTATAAAGAACGGATACTTTTTTTTTAAGTGCCGTACACCATAAAACTGGCGTAAATCAGCAAAAAAGTATACTTTTTCCAGTACTTCCTACTTTTTTTTTTTCAAGAGGGTCGTTTAATTTCTTGCAACTCAGCCACCAACACAATAAATAGAGATCTATATTATATTATTATTTTACAAAAGTTTTTTTTACAAGGAACTGAAAGTAACACTAATGTATACAGCAGGCTAATAAATTATGTTAATCAAAATTCTTCGTGTCCAAAGGGCGTAATGATGAACTTTGTCGAATTGACTGTTTCTGAACTTGGCCGTAACGACCATTTGTTTAGCCATGACATTTTTTCCTGACGCGCAGGGCTGCCACCACGTCTACAAGAAAAACCATCCGACCCGCGTCGCCCAGAAATTTGACGACGAAGCAGTGGATTCATCAACCCCGAAGACGTCGGTAGTTGATTATCTGTCGGGACAGCAGGGAGATCGATGACGTCCGGCAATGAGCTGTCACGCCATTTGCTGTGGAGGGAGGGGGGGATGAATTGGCGGAAGGGCGGGGTTCAGGTTGCGTTGAGACGAGCATCGACCACAGTGGCGGCTCTGACAATAGTTCCACAAGGGAGGGGCCTGCTCGGTCGAATCTACGCACCCTGTCGCCCACGCGATGCAATTAAGCGCCATGTGAGGTCGAATATCCGGTGTAACCATTGCCGGTCAAACACAGTTTAAGGTTGTCTGGCTCTCAGTTTAACTAAAGAGAAACTCAACGTTCAGGGAACATTCCAAAGCAATTTCTGTCATATTTTAATTTTTATATTTGTACGAGATATTTTTTTCCTTAATTCCTTAATTTTGGCATAAATTGTTACTGAATTTTTCTCTTATGAAATTTTTTCTCTCTTATAGTTTTTGCGTAACGGTTCGTAAGTATTAATATATTCATGTTACTGTTTTTAGTACAACACAAAATCAACTGACGTACCAAACTGAAAAATATTCACAGTGACTAACGATTTTCCAGCCTACAAGATCCCCTATTTAAAAACAAAATTAAAAAATATGTTGGTGTTTAAATAAAATTCTTAAATGAGAAAAAATAAAGTACAACATTTCAACAGTTTTTTTAAATACAAAAATATTTTATTTTGTAGTTAATAAGGATGACCTTGTAGCTTACAACATTGTTATTCATTGCGATTTTTTCAGTATGGTATGTCAATTGGTCGTTGTGTCGTTCATAAAGCCATAACATGCAAGTATTTACATTTACGAACAACGCAACAACTATGAGAGATAAAAAAATTAATTAGGGCAAAATTTAGACAAAATTTATGTCCACAATAAGAAAAAAAATATAAAAATAAAAATATGATGACAAAGATTGCTGTAGATCGGGCCTTTAAGGTAATCACCCAAGTGGGCTTATTTTGCGCGTTTGAAGTCTTAGGAGTACGGAAGTGGCAATGACGATACATCACACACATCACGCCAACTTTTAGCCTCTGAGGCTGCGGTGGCAGAATGGTCAGACCATCCGCCTACCGCCAAGGCGATCCGGGCTCGATTCCCGGCCGCGTCGGTCCCCGGGTTTTCGCATATGAGAATCGTACTGGATGATGCCGTTAGTCGGCGGTTATTCTCGGAGATCTCCCGTTTCCCCCGCCCTTTCATTCCGGTGCTGCTCCACTCACCCGTCACCTCTCACCAACGCTAAAGACCTCGATGCTAAGCGCTGACCAAAATCTTTCACTCGTTCACATTTAGCCTCTAGGCGCATGTCACTGAACGTGCGTGCAGTCTTCTCGGTGATAACTCTTCTCTAGGAGACATTCTGTGATGAATTTATCATTTTATGTCATATTAAGGACAAAGGTGCACTGACTGTTAAAAAAAACCTTCTAAAAAAGTTTAATGCTAATAAATACAACAAAACACACATTTTTGCAGGCCAGAAAATAAACATTAGATATAAATGGGGGACCTGAAATCGATATACATACGAGCAAAAATCGTTGAATGCTATTTCTTAGAAGATATTGCACACACACACACACACACACACACACACACACTTTCAGAAGTTTTCGAATAAACTTGTGGCTCAGCAGACTGCTCGATGACTCATGCAGGCAGTCACCTTAACGTGGTATTTTTCTTAAAATCATCACGTTTGTTAATATTGTTCTTAACGTAAGTTGAATTTTAGTAATTTTAAAACAATGCCAAATTATGGAATGTTTGAACAGTTCCTTGAATGTCAAGTTTAAATTTTATCACTACTATCGCAATCTATGAGATCTTAAAATATGTAATCACTCACGGGATAAGAATACACGTAGTGTTGTTGAACACATAAAAATATGTTTCACGTGTAGTTAAGGGTGATCACGTATCAAATATTCGTATATTTATATTTGCACGACACAGTGTTCGTATTATAGACGTTACACATTTTCCACTTGTAAAAAATATTTCAGCTCTCATGGTTTTCTCATAACGGCATGCCACATTCAAAATTTGCAAGTTAAGGGAACATAGAAATAACAAAAGCCAAGTAATTTACTCGAATTAAATAATTTGCGTTGAAATAATATATTACGGGCAATATGCTAATATCTTAAAAAAAAAAAAAAAAACAAAGTATTTTTATCTCTTTTTAAAAATAGTTATAAGTGAGGTAAATTTCATCTTTTACTGATTATTTAATGTAAAAAAAGAAACGCCTTTGTGTGTTTTTAAATATTTTAGCATATTGCCCATAATACCTAAATTAATTTTAAATTATTTCATTCGAATGAGTAACTTGGTTTTCATTATTCTTATGCTCCAGTAACTTGCAAATTCTGGCCTTGTCATGTCCCTAGAGGAAGACTATGAGAGCTAAAAAAATGTTACTAGTGGAAATTGTAGTCACCAATAACATCTACAAAACGGACAGTATGTAATAATTTTATCCACATGAACGCCCTTAATGTTACGTCGTGTATAGGGTTTTTTGTTAATATTCTTTCTTAATTGAATTTTTATCAACACTTTTATGCATAATTTATTTTACACTTTGAGGGAACATACTTTAATAAATTTCAGTAGCCTGTTAGTAGTTTTAAATGTAAGTTATGGCAAAGTGGGTTAGTTTCGCATGGTGATAGTTTATACCATGTTAATCGTAAAAATATTTTTATTTTTCGTTGGTTATCATACTAGGAGTAATGGTACCCAGAAAGTCGACATTCAAAGTACTGGATGTATTACTTGACACAGGTAAACATTTTGTTTTGAGAAGTTTTCTTTGTTTGGTATTTTCATAACTGAAATATTAAATATTTTATCAGGGTAGTGTTAAAAGCACTACGTTAACTTTACACATAAATTGGAAACATCCATCGTCATTTATATTTACAGCAAATTACCATACAAAATTTATAGGCATATACACTCATTTATGACGTAACCAATATACTCAAACGTTAGCTCGCTGGAAATAAACATATTAGCTATAACTCTCTTCGCGCTCTTTGTTACTGTATGGTCAATGCATCTGCTGTAACTTTTATTCCTGTGTTGGAAATGGCAGCGGAGCTAATTTCACTGTTTCTTAGCGGTTTTTATATGGTGTGGAAATATTACGACGATGATAGGTGAAATAGTAGAATAAAACAGTTTCCGTGTTCCTGCAGAAAAATGTGCTTAATGGTTACAATAGGAAACAAAGCCTGTAGACATTTCAAACTATTTAACTAAGCCTCGAGTGCTAATGTTAATCAATTAGTAATTTCAATTGAGGAAAGTGTTGTATGGCATAAATACAAAAATCCATTTAACATGTCAATGTTATTTATTGACATGTCCTTTGCAGTTACGTAATCACTGTAACCTAATGCAAAAATAATAAAGTAAATTAATTTAAATTTAGCATGTTTGACATCGTAAATTAATAATCACACATATTGTAACATTCAGTGGCGGCTCGTGGATTGTTGCCAGGGAGGGCACAAATTGACGAGAACTCTTCACTCCTGTATACCAATGGCCATGAAATATATGTTGGCTACTTATTACCTCGTGACCAGTCAGTGATAAGCGGCGCCTACGTACCAGCGTGTCAGTGGTTGTAGCGTCAACTAACGCACAATCATATACAGATCTCTGCAACTTGTGGCCTACCTGGTAACAACCTACGAACCGCCACTGGTAGGCTTTAATGTTTTATTCAGGTGTTGTTTTCTATCTCTAAAAGGAAATACTGTTGACATATTTTAAAGTGTATAACGTGTACCCCTGTAGTTGACTTTCTAAGGTAATTTTATCCTTGCACGAAAATGTAAAAGGAATTTAATTCTGGGAATTTTTTTCCAGTTGACTTTACTTAATAATTACTCATTTTTTGTTTTTTGTACTTGTCTTGGCCTTGCACGCACTTAAATTAAACTCCGTAAAAATTGAATTCCCGATTTGTAATAGGCCTATTGTCTTTTAGAAATAAATGTGTGACAAGCGAAGTGTTCCATTTTGTCTAAATAGGACCTCCACTTTGATGTCACATATATTTTGCTCATTAAGGTGCATTAACACCAGCGGGCAAATTATCCTTAGCGAATTGACTACCACTGCGAACTCAAAGTATTTAATTTCTTAATTCCGTAAACGTATAAGTTTCGGGATAAATGTATATCCCAATCCCTATAAAAAGGTAAATCTTCAGATTAGGCCTACCTTGATAGATTACAAAAAGTCTACCAAATTATCACACACATGCCTAAATTTTGTTCATCCCTTTGTAAGGGTGTGTTATTTCGTGATGTACATGTACGCTTACGGCATATATGTTAATTTCAAGTGACTGTAATTTACATAAACATTGCATTTATTCAAGCCGTGGTGTCCGAGTAGTCAAGATCACTCGGCTCCCACCGAGACGATGCGGGTTCTGCCCCGGTGGGCTTAGCCCGGATATTTCGCATGTGTGAAATGACATTGACGTTGGTCGGCGGGTTTTTCTCGGGGAAATCCCGTTCCACGTGTCCTTCTCATTCCATCACTTCTCCATTGTAGGACTTATTTTCATCCGTCAAGGCTACCTACGGGCGTCCAGTCCGCCCTCGGGTACCCTCCCCATACAATATTTATTTATTTAATTTCCCCAAGGAATGTGAAGTCTGAATTCCTGGAATAATTTTATGGGTATGATATAAAATAACAAATACATAGTGCGAATATGTAACTGCGTAGTTGATAAAAAATAATATGTGTTAATTTTCAGCAAAACTTTCAATTACGCATAGAAGACATTGCATAGACACTACTGTAACAGCTTGTTGGACTTTCTTTGGCTAATATTTTGCCCTGCTTACACACAAACTCACTTTTAATTAGCAATTAATTTAAACTTGCATTTTGTTACATAGTAAGTAATGGATAACTACTAAGAAGTTGTTATCTTAAGCTAAAGCAAAATCAAATTAAATGGAACCAATAAATAATAGTTTACTCTTGTTTATTGTTTCAAAAAAAATATAAACCACATAACGGATCCAAGGCAAGGGATGTAGTGTTTCTCATACAAATACTATAACGGTTACAGTAACGAAAGAAAATAAAAACATTTAGTTTTATGAATCATCAGCCATTAAGGTGATGACGGATACGAAACTGTAGCCGTAAATGAACAACCATCATTAAAGTAATGGTAGGTAAGGAACTTATAAAATACAACTTCATAACAGACATTAAAAAAAGCAACTTGAATACACAAGCTTTAGACATGGCATTCTTAACACAACAACTACTATACAAGTTATAATTTTGTTTCCAAAAAGGGGAGTATAATTATTCTTTAAATGAGTAAAAGGAGTGTGCCGTAAGATTTGCTTTCAGCTTCTTGTTTTTAAACAGCTCAGTGTCTGACTGCCTCATCACTTTATTAGGCACCTTATGAATTAAGGTAACTCGGAAGAAAATGTCAGCAGGAGAAAACGCCAGTTATGCAGTTTTTCCTCCCCTTCCGTTGAATATATTGTAGTCTTAAAAATGGTGTATATTATTACTGACTTCCGACGAAAAATGTTTCATACCGTAATGTTTTTTGTTTATATATTCAAACATAAGAGCTTTCAAAATCCTTAAGTATTACATCTCCTCACGAGTTACCTTCCATATTTATTTCCGAGAATGTCTGAATTGTGGGAGTTATTTATCTTACACGGCGTGTGACAGGCTTATTGGGATAATGAATGGTGTCTTGAGCAAACTACGTCGACGTCACTCAAACACAGCCGGAAGAGAGCGGAAACGCCCCGGTAAGGTGCGGACGTGCTAGGTTTTGTGTATAGACACTGTGCACACACGGGCTGTGTACTAGGCTTTATGTGACCGGAACTGAAGGTAAATATCCGGCGCCAGATCGATACTCGTCGGCTACACTATGCATTCTAACGTTACCTTTCACGGATGTGGGCGAACTTGCTCGAACACGCTGAAGATCCTCTCACATCTCGGGAAACCGTGAAGCATGCTGGTCTTGTGTTAAGGCCTATCTTACCTGTTTCCACCGTTTGTACGATCTTTATTAAGGGGGATTGATCCCTGTCAGATCGGTTTTACGGTTTTTCTTATAAATCAGGGAACAGACACATTGTTTTGCTTTTTTCACGCTGACAAGGCATAGTTTATTGTTTCATTCACTTTTTGGAATCCATATAGCATTGTTTCCGTTAATGTTGCGGTTTCTGTAGTCGCTTCCGTAAATAAAGCAATTTTTCATTTTCAACTGTTTCCCGTTGCAAAATAATGAATATATTATGGTTCCAGCAATCAAAGAAAATCGATTAAGTTTGTATCTATGCCTTGTCGTGACAAAATTTTTGATACAGCGACTGGAAAAGAAGTTATCTAGAAGAAACAGATAAATCCAAGGTGGTAGGGACCAATACCCCTTAAGTAAAATTGGGAGGAGATATCACAAGTCTATTAGGCAGGTTTGTTTAAAATGTTTTTTGCCTTGACGATAAGAATGTATGGGTTTGTAGACATACACCATTGCTTAAATTTTGTTAATGAAACCTGTAAAATATCAAACATGAAAACCACGAAGACAACAAGACAGTTGGCCGTAAGGAAAACAACTTACGTACTCGACGCAATGAAAACAGTTTATGTATTTAAATTTTTATCAAGAAACTCCGAATTAAGAGTCCAGTCAAAATAAAGCATAACACAGAGACGTAACTGAATAAAGAACAAAAAGAAAGAAACACTGAATGTAAAATTTTAATGACGTTCGACAGGAAGCATTTGCCAACAAATAAATAATTATAATACAACAGACGCTGGAATAGACAGTAAGAAGTGACTAGATTTCAGAGTTGTAAACTCAGTCAGTTTGCTACAAAACACTAATAGAACAGACGAAAATAAACTCATAGTGTGAAAATATAACGAAAATCGATAAAGAAGTGACTAGATTTCAGAGTTGTAAACTCAGTCAGTTTGCTACAAAACACTAATAGAACTAACAGACGAAAATAAACTCACAGTGTGAAAATATAACGAAAATTGACAAGGACGACAGTGGATAGCACACGAATGATTATAGGACAACAGGCGACACATGTTTCAAACAACGAAGACACCTACGTTTCGGGAATTGAAATCTGTTCCCATCTTCAGGCTTCAGGCACAATTGGTCAGATAATTTTCTCAAGATGATAAATGATACAGTTTCGATTTATAAGCCAATTAACGATTTTTTTATATCTTCATAATTAGCTAATACTAACGTATTTGCAGTCTTGAGAAGTAATAGGTAACATTACGAAAACAAATTTAAAGAAAACTGTTTAACTGCGTTTTTATATGCCTTCCCGTTTATTCTTAACAAAAAACTATATAAAATAATAAACAATTGAAAACGGTACCACGGCCTTAAGAAGGCACAGTACATAATTAAACGCTAAAATTATCAATTTAAAGTTGTAGGTTTCTTGAAGCCATTTAGAAAATATCAAACAGCTATCCATGAACAGTCGTATTAAACTTTCTGAGCAAAATTATCTTCGGGTAGCAGTTTTCCATCAAGACCACAAATAAAATGTTCGTTTGGTACCAATTATCTTCTAGGAAGAAATAAACTGGTGGGTCAGTATATCAATATTATCATTCAAAGAGTTGTGAAATGGGAATGCATAACTGGATGAAGTATTTTTTACGTAATGCATTGCGACACAGATGTCTGTCGAAGAAAATGTGAAAGAATAGGGAAACATAAACAAGAAGGGAATTCTTAAGTCAATAGGATGCACACACAACTTATTACTGACCCACGATCGCTATTACTATTTGATAGATGCCGAACATAGCTGCTAGTTCAAGAATAATACTATTCTTAGGTGGTATTGGGAGATTTCCAGCAAGAACAATACAGTAATTGTCACACTTTCAAGAGTTTGTAGTACAGCATCTGACGCTACCCTGCGTGATTTACATCAATCACTTTACCAACCAGGAGTAGCAAGTAGCAAGAATGGCACATTGTACAAGGGCTTATAACTATCCATATTCGATAGATGACATCCGAAAGATGACTGCTGAATATCCTATACACATGCCAATTACAATTGCATTTCAGTGGACACAAAGATTTTTACATCATTAAAGTCACAGTCCCATGAACGGTTAAATATTAATTTCAAAGGATCCCTCCCCACTGGTTCTAGGAGCAGACATTTTACTCACAGTTACAGATTTTCAGTTTGCATTTCCATGCAAAAGAACTGACATAATTTACTGTGATAAAAAAACTAATTCTGTTATTCTCTATTTTTTAATGCCTTCTAATATTCCTAGCGACCAAAGGTCATAATTTATGTCACAAGAACTTAGGTCACTTTTCCACTCTCTAGGTGTGGCATGTAGTCGCACTATTCCTTACAACCTTGCTGGAAGTGGCGAAGCTGAGATATATAAAGACGTCATATGAGCAACGATAATGCTTGGTCTGAAAACTAATTAGTTGAAAGCGGAGCACTGGAATCTGTGTTAGACGACGGTCTACCCTGCATTTGCTCGCTCTCATGCATTGCCACAAATTGCACATCTCCCTACCACCCCTCCAACTGACAGGATGTTTTGCCATCTATGAGTGTCTTATAATGGGAATTTGTAACAAAAGTTCTCAGCAAACGTGACACAGCTCTGCTAAAGAAACATGTCAGATACAGTAAATATGGATCACTGATGGAGGCGATTAAGTTCATAGAAGCTAATCTCCAATATGCTACAGTAAAACATGTGGACGGCCAAGAATCTATACTATAATGCTAAAACACTTAGCCCAAGAATTATCGTAACCCACTAAGAACATTAATTTCGTAAACGTTTAGGAACATGAGCTCAATTAACCGCATGCGAATGTAGTCAAGATTTGGGATACATTTCTATAGGGAAAAATTTTACTCAAGAGGGTAAAACTTACGAAGGCAATTTTCGTGAACTCCAGGGTGAAGATATATAGGTATGTATTTATAGCCTACATGTATGTGTTTGTTTAGGTACCGCAAACAAGATCACCTGGCAGATTCATAAGGAAAGAAACCTCCAAATCTTTTGAACGACTATGCATGTAGTATATTGAAATAGCTGAGAAAGTAACAGATTTGTATCTCGATGCGCTTGTTAATGTATATCATTATTGTTAACATATTCGGACTGGCGTATTTGTCCTTTAACTTGTAGGTCAATTTTAGCTAATTTAAATTAATTACTGTTTATTAGTTTAGAAACTATTATTAAAAATAATTCATTGTACACAGTAAAAATTTTTTGTACTTTTACAAAAAGGTGTTTTGGAAACCAGTTTCCAAAAAAGTTTTTTGTAACACTACGAAAATATTTTGTAAAATTTACAAAAATCTTGTAAATTTACAAATTTCTTTGTATATTTACAAACTTTTCTGTAAATCTATAAACAAATTTTGTATATTTACAGCTAACATCTGGTTCAGTTTACAATAATTTCTTGTAGTGTTACGAAAAAATTATTTGGAAACTAGTTTCCAAAAAATTTTTTTGTTAAAGTACGAAATGTTTTGTAAAATGTGAAAGGTCTCCTAGGTTTATTTTGTTTCAATTCGAAAAATCTGCTCGTTAGCATTATTTTACTAGTTCCCAAAGTTGTTTACGATATTTGTAACCACTTTAAAAAGGTTTCTGACATCTTACTTTTATTATCTGACTTATAATGTTCTGATGTTACGTTACGAGAATTTCCTTGTAGCCTAAATGTCCAAATTTTTTTTACTGTGTAGCACTCGGGAAAAATACCTTACCTTCAAATAGGCCCATGAATCCACACTATCTTACAAATAACGCCGATGAAATTAGTAGGGAAAGGAATATGTCGTGAATTCAATGACCCGTATGATAGAACCAATTTTCGTACCTACACTCACACCCCGTACATATGTTTACTCTCCGCTATTCCAATAAGTACAGCTAATAGAAAAATAGTCCGGGATTTAGTATATGCAAGTCAATGAATTCTATCATGAGGTGATTTAACTTGCATAATATTATTTTCCTTACCTACAAAAACATTTTATTTCCCTAAATCATAAGGAGATACTAGCCGTTTCAGAGTATTCAGGAAATCTCTGTATGTAAAATGGAGTGTTCCACTCACTCCCTCACTCACACACTCATCACTGCACGGCTTAAACCGCTGGATTAACATTTTTAGAATAGCTTCCTCTAACGTCGTAGGCACCCAGTAAGAAAATTATTTTTTTTTAATTTGAAAAATACTAGGGTGAAAAGATATTGAATGGGTTTTCAATGAATCTTCGACAGTGCTTAAACCTGTTGGGATATCGATGATGAATCTTGCTTCAGAATGAAACTTACGAAATTTGTATTAATATAATTTTACAATTCTATTTATGGGGTGAAAATCCGCAAAATTGCTTTTTAGTCGATCCTCGATACCTCTTAAAATCGTCGAAATATTGATGTGATTTTCGCTTCAGAGTAAGGCTTACGCATATAAATATAAAGAAGTTACAGGAGTTTTTGAGATTCAACTCTAACAGAATTAACATCATCTAAATTAAACACAGTTTTAACCATAGTTATTTCATTAAAACTAATTTTTGCTAAGATAATTCAATACGTGGTGTAAAAGTACACGTTGAGTCTGCTTAGAAACAATTACACAGTTGGTTTGTTGGGTTTTCGACTTATTGCAGTTTACGAGAGTGATATAATTTTCATTAATATTTTTGAAATATAAGTATAATTTATTGTTCATTTTTCTATTTTCGGTTTAGGAAACGTTTCTAATCGAAGCTTATTTCTTATTTCCGTAACATATACTGTCCACGTGTAAATTTGTGCAACAGATTAGTCAGTAATACAGAAGTAAAATAGCACCAGCAACATATAAATGCCTACCTGCCAAACAGCGTTACACGGCTGCCCCGCTAGTCACCAACCAGGCCAATAGAAAACCTGATGTAACCTGCAGGAACCAAACAGACGTTAGGGGTGGTACTAACATATTCGGGCAGCCAATATACAGTGAAGTTTGACTACTGCGTCAAATAAGCCGCGAAGTAATGTTGCGCCTGTATCAATGTTCAGTCTCTGGTTGTGTATACCATTTATATTGACCCCATCGAACATATACAAAACTAATTAAAAAATACGCGTAATTCTTACTTGTTACTGGTATTTCGACTTTTTGTTTTAACATTACGATAATGTTGCAGTTGTTGTCTGCATCAGACAAAATAGCAGCATTCGCCGAAAGTGAAAACCGAAATGTGTCAGAGCTGGACAGAGATTTGAAACCCGTCTAAGACTGACTGATAACTAATTCTGGAAGATCTTGTTAGCATATAACAGTGAGAGAAGTTAGTTGGAACATTTTAATACTATTGACCACGTTTGTATCACGGGTCGTATTTTATTTAGCAAGGGAGTGCGCAAAGGGACGCAGGAGTTGATGACGTACCGACCAAAGATGCATCAGGACGGGCCTTGAAACAGAGTGGCGTATCGCGTGACGTCGATTGTGGTCGACTAATGGCGACGTGTGTTGTCATGTCCCTGCATGGCGTCATTCTCGCCGCCTTCACCCACTTACCACAAGCGCCACGACGAAGCGAAGTTTATCTCTAATGACCAGGGGGGGGGGGGTTCGTCGACGGAGGGAGGACATGACGACATTCGGGCGCCCGACGACTCCCTTACGCCCGGGCGAACAGAAAATCGACCACGCGTTAGTATAGACGTCGAAGTGGGTGGGGGAAGGGGTGGTTATAATTAATCACACGCCCCGTCCACGACGCATGCGCCTCGTAGGGTGTGGGTGCTTGGTTGGCGGTGGAATAAAAAATCTTCGCTCGGTCGTGAAAACATTGGCACGCGTCGATCGATGCATGACGGCTAGGCGTCCTTCCAACGACCTCCCTCCGCCACAAAACACCCCCTCCCCCTCACCAACAACCATCCAGAACACCATTACCCGCAGACAGGCCGACGCTTTGATACTTCATAAATAAATCAGCGGGCGATAGTATCCCTCGACGTGACCCGTGCTTCCGAAACCTTGCAGGCAGTCGCGTCGACCTCATTACCGCTGTTTTCCGTTGTCCTCGCCGAAGACACCTGTCCTCATATACCATGTCATTTCCACATCATTGCTCTAGGACATTCCGAAGTGTTTTATTTAATAAATTACTTCACATACCTCCTGACAGTCGCATATACGTTTCCTGTTACGTCGAGCAAAAAAATTACTAAACTTTACTGTGAGGCGTCATTACAGTAGTACATAACATGTTACTATGCCACGCACTACGCCACTAACACACAGACAGTAGGAACAACTGTGACATAGCAACATGATCCTGCCAGCGCGCTATCAACCATACGTCATGTATTGCCAACTGTAGCGCAGAAACGGATGCGTTTTTGGTCCTATGTTCACATAACACTTTTTGTTCTTCTACACGTGAGGATTGTTTCCCTAGAATATTGGCATGAAAATTTGCAACATTCTGTATATAAGGTCGTCGTTTGTAATACATTTTTACATCGCGTTGTGTGAATGACCGTTCTGTAGCATTCCATCAGCGAATTTCATATCAAAATTAAAAAATCCCAAGTGTCAATGTTGGTAGGCTAGTTTTAAAACACAGTGCAGGTTACAATGCATCGCTCCATGCGGTTTTATCCTTTGAATACTGTTTAAATTCGATTTGTTTCCCTATTCATTACAATGCGGCACCTGTAGTAAAATTGGCTTTCATAACAGGTTTAAATACACTCAGACTATGTCAGTCTAATTTACGACGGAAAAAGTAGGCTTATGAAATCATCACTCTGTCTGTGCGTCTGTATGTGTAGGTGCCTGCGTGAGTGTGTGTGTAGGCTTGTGTGTGTAGGTTTGTGTGCGTAGGTTTGTGTGTGTAGGTGTGTGTGTCTCTTAAAATCTTCTGAACATGTTGACTGTTTTTCATCAAACATTTACTCATAACACGTCCATATTTTTAAAATTGCGCCCTCATGAAATACTATAGAATACAAGGAACATCACAGGAACGATATCTCAGAAATTCATAAAAAAAAAAAATAGGTACAAACGTAGTACTAAGTAAGGTCACTTGATTGTAAGCTATTTTGTTCGTTTCGTACACATATGTTTCAAAATGTTGGCGAAGTTTTTATTTTTATGTCTGTGGAAATATGTATCCTAATTTATCCTAACCTGGCACACATTTTCTACTTCGTAAGTGACTTGAATTTTATCCATTTTGTTCAAGCCGTGTTGATATTGTCACAATGGCAGAAATTGAAACAATTTTGAACACCCGAGATGTCATAAGATACACAAATTTCAGACTTTCATTAAACTTAGGACATGTGACTCGACTTTAATGTATTTTTTCATGTCGTGCTCATATTTTGATTTTGGTTTTTATTTAAACATTTTAATCGCACTGAATAAGTGAGATATCATTAAAAATATATCAAATTAATTACGCACATAAATATTTAAATAATGAAGTGTGAAATTACATTTATGTATTCTGATCATACCATTATCATGTCCTTATAATGACAGTTTCCTTAACATTTATTAAAAAGTGCGAAATATCTTAGGAAAAGCTAACAGAATTGAATGGATATATATATATATATAAATATATATATATATATATATATATATATATATATGTGTGTGTGTGTGTATATATATATATATACAGAACTTAATGGAGGTGACTTGACAGTCGTGTAATGTGTTACTGACATTTACATACTTTCACAATGATGGTCGTTTGAAACTTTCCTGGACGCATGAGACATTCTACAAACAAGTTTTAATCAGTTCACCATACAGCGCTAATGTAGTATGTTTATTTTAAAAATAAATAATTGTAATTTTCCCGCCTTATGGCAGTGCCATAATGATGATGGGAGTGTTGGAAATCTCTATTATGCACATTACTGAGAGGCACTATAATATGGTAACAGTTTGTGTTTTGGATACCTATATCTGTGATGACTTTGTTCTAAGGTTTTTGTTACAGTTCGGTTATTAAAATTATTTTAGTAACTAAACGTAAGTAATGAATCTTGGTATTTATTCCTTTTGTTTGTACTGCAGTTCCAGCAAGGAAATCACAACCGCCCCCAAATAAAAATTAACAGAATATGGATGCAGGCCGTTAGGTAATTAAGTTGGGATTGCTGGTGTATTGCAAATACAAATACACTAAGAAATAATATGAAACACTGTCTTATAAACGAGATTAGACTACCGAAACTGTGTGCAAATGGTGCGTAATAGCAAAACCATCACTGCAGCAAAGGTCTCCTGGGAAGCAATTGAAAAATGTGTCGACCAACATGAATGAATTTTCCTTCCTATTGTTGATAGCGATAACTTGTTGGACGATATTGAAGCATGTTCCCAAGAAATTAATGCATGGATGACGCTCGAGGGAATTCAATTAAATTATGGATATTTATACCAAGTAAATTTTATCAAGGAACAAACGAATGGAAGGAAACTTTCAATGTGAGCATGCAAGAATATTTATATAAATTTTAAAACCTAAACCGTAATATTAAAATGTCAGTAGAAGGGGTAAATTCACAGATCAAGTTTTGTTTCTTATGTTTTAAAAACAAAATTGAAATGCATATGGCTCTTAAGACGTCTGAAAAGATATGATGATATATGGAATACAAGTCTTGTAAAGGCGACATTATTGATGGGAAAAACGACTTAGCTGTGTAGATGGAAGGGCATAAAAATGGTAGCGCTGCAGTATGAAAAATCAAACCTTAGGCCAGGTTTGGATTCCTAAAAGTTTTCAACCAAAGAATCAAAGCATCTTGATCAGCTATACCCGCGGAGAAAAGTGACACATCACAAAACAAAGTACTAAACCCAAACAGTTAGAGAGTAAAATGTGAAGGACCACCCGGTGAAAACGATCACGCAAAAGGGGCAGTCAGAGTACACAAGATGGAGGAATAATACAGAGTTTTGTGTGCAAAACAAGCAATATGATGTAAACAGTAACAGGGTGTTAGATTCATGTTCGTCCCACCACTCGACACGACACTCGGTACCTGTAGAGGATATGGCAGAATAAACAGGTTTAGTATGATAGATGCACGGGATACTAAAAATTTCTGAGAAATTCGGCGGCTAGAATATAAGGTTAAGCACGGCTTTATTCGTACCGAGCTTGTCGCACAATCCGATTTCTGTTAGCTGTATAGAAAAACTGGAAAACGAGGCGCTATTTGAGGGAGGCGTTGCCAAAATATTAGAAAAGCAAATAATGGAAACCCAGTTTAAGGAAGTAAGAGTTGGCTATCTCTACCATGTGAAAACAAAGTGTGACTCAATTACTTTACGTACGAAAACCAAGGTTAGCGATGTTGATGACATCAGAAGAGTTTCACGAGCAAATGTAATTTTGAGGAATAGACGACTAGATCATTGCATGGAGAAAAACTGGCCAAAATACCGGTATTTGTAGTGAATAGATACGAAATGTCAGAGCTCTATTACGTGTGCATTCGATGATTGAAAAAAGGGATCAAATTTCCTGTAAGAGTGGGTTGCTAAACTGATAGGCCGATTGAATTGATCTTTTCAGAAGTAATTGGACCAGTCGAGTGTCCATCGCGAGTAGGCGCGAGGCACTATGTGACCTTCATTAAAGGATTACTCAAACTACTCGTATGTAGTACCAATATAGAAAAAAGTGATGTGTATGAAGAATTTCCGAAACATCGAGTGAAGGTAGAGTTACTCAAGATGATTTTTAGCTGATGGTGGAGGTGAGCACATATTAAGCACTTATAAAAAATGGAATCATGCATATGAAGGCCGTCTTATAAACACTTGAAGAGAACAGGAAGGCAGAAAGACATAACCTAACCCTGATGGATACTATACGGTGTATGCTGACTGATACTTGTTCATCAGATGTATTGCAGACAGAAAAAAACTAAAAGCAGCTAGCGTCATTAAAAATAACTGTCCTTCACAAGAAATTTACAGTCACCATTGGGGTTATGGCCAAGAAGGGAGGGAACAGTCAAGGGCTTGGACATATTGATGGATTTTAGATGTCTATTGTGGAAATCTATAAATAAAACTAATTGAATGCCAAGACAAACAAATACGTTTTTCTGGGTTATCTAGAGAAAATAAAGGGTTATCGCACATGGGACATCAAGAAAGAAAATGTGATACAGAGATGTAGTGGTTTCTGAGGATTTTTACCCATTTCAACTTCAACAGCAAGAGAAAGAATTTATGAAGCATGTAATAATCAACCTTGGCAAATGCAGGGTGTCTCTAATGCAGAAGAAGTGGAAGTAGAGATCGTGGATATGGACGATGTTTCTCTCAGCACGGATAACAAGGTTGGTGTGTGTAATCTGAGGATGCTGAAGCAAAGAAACAAAGGAGATCGGTAAGAAAACAGAACTCTGTGAAGCCATGTTGTAAGCCTGTTAATCGTCCAGGGCAGGAACATTTTTGATCCACGGCAACAGAAGAAGCTATGTCTTGCAGCGATTCATTATTACGGAGGTCAACGATGAAGAATGAAACAAATATTATCAAGGAAAATATAACAAGAGTAACAGTAAAGTGACCAAGCGACTAAATGTCAGATGATAAAAATTAGTACGCGAGTTAAAATGTAACCACTTAGGGGAAATATAATGGTATATAGCAAGCCTAATTGCTCTGTGTTAAACGCAGGTTCCTGGAGTGAATAATTCATATGAGAGCGATAAAAATAGTCAGTAACTGTTCTTATCTCTCTATCTGTCGAAATGGAGTGGCAAGTGGAACATTATAATGTGATGAATACCTCAGCAGCTCAATCCAGGATGAGGTCTACATGGAGCAGCCAAAATACTTCAGTGAAGAAAGTAAGAATGCTGTAAAGTTCATATGGCTAAGAAAGAAAAGGAGGGC
This sequence comes from Medauroidea extradentata, assembly GCA_003012365.1. Taxonomy (NCBI): domain Eukaryota; kingdom Metazoa; phylum Arthropoda; class Insecta; order Phasmatodea; family Phasmatidae; genus Medauroidea; species Medauroidea extradentata. Next base: position 54,136 of record PNEQ01057423.1, read on the forward strand.
AGAGATTGGAACATAGTGAACAAATGGATGGGGCAATTTTATCTTGATAAATGCGTTACTGAACCCTATTAATTCCGCGCGATAAGGACCATTTGGTTGGAATTAATAATTCGAACAGTAACTGTACCTAGGTTATATCAAATCAACAAAAAATTACAAGCAATATTGTACATACGGAGTAGCGTCAAATGTATGGTATTTACATGTTACCAGGCCATGTAACGACAACAATACTATAGCTCAAATGAATTATGTTGAGAAAGTACTTGAAGATTTTCGGATGGGAAATGCTAAAGGAAAATCAATACTCATAAAGAAGAGAAAAATACGATAATTGAAGAACGTATACAATTTTTGTGAACTTTGTACGGAAGAGGAATAGGTAGACTTCTGCACATAACAAGTGGGAAAAGTCCTGATTTAGCATTTACGGTGTGCAGAAAAGTCAGATGTGCAACGATCTATCAAAGAACGTCCGGGATAACGGAAGGACATACTAAAATACGTGAAAGGAACAGCGAATTTAAATCTAGCGTACGAATTAAAACGAAATCCAGTGGAAATATACGTTGATGCAGACTGGGAAAACGGCATTATTGATCGCAAATCGATCAGCAGGTATATTGTCATTCTGGCTGGTGATCCAAAAAATATGACAAAGTAAAAGAAACAGAGGACTCGCACGTATTCAAGTGTTGAGGCCGATTATAGTGCAGTGGAGGAAGCTGTGAGGGAAGAGCTGTGACTTCTCAACTTTCTGCAAAATAATGTATTACAAGAAAGATTTATGCAGGCACCACGTATAAAAGAGATTTATGCAGGCAACATGCATAATGCAGGCTGATAATCAGGGTACTGTCAATCTGGATCAAAATGACTTAACATCTTAGAGATTTAAACATATTGGAGTTAGAAACCATTTCTTGTGGCTGTACTTATGGAATGGAGAAATGAAGATCAAATGTTTGTAATCAGGCAATAATGTGATGAACATGGTAACTAAGGGGAGATATGATGCAAGGACTAAAACTTAAATGATTGACACTATTTCGTACATTTTGCGATCAGATAATTTGGATTCATGTTTCTTATTTAAATGGCTAGTTGTCGCCTTTTGCATTTTAGCTGCTTTCACAGTTATTAACTGCGTTGGTACTATAAAAGGGGAAGTGATGCAAATGTCTCAGTTGCTCGTTACGAGGCACTATATGCAATGTGGCAACAGTTTTGGTTTTGGAAATTTGTACCTTTGGTGACTTTGAAGTATGGTATTGTGACGGTTGTATTCTTAACTGGAAGATGTAAGAGGTATTTGTAATTAGGGGTATGTAGTGAGTCTTGGTATTTCTATTGCTTGCACTGCAGTTCCATGAAGGAATTGGTAATCACCCGCAAGGTAAATATTAGTAGGGAGAAAGCCAAAGTGAAGTTTGGGGCGGCTTTACGACTAACGAGACATGCCCGTCGCTTTGCGGCCAGAAGAATGGCTGAGGTGGATAAGTGTGAAGCAGCGATGGAATGCTGAAGGCGGGGGAAATGGGAGTTCCCCGAGAAAACCCGCCTGTAAAAATTGATGTCTGCCACGGTGGAAGAAGCGTGGTTGAGGTCTAAAATAATATTACAAAAATAAAAGATTAATTTTGCTTTCAAATACGCTGTGCAACAAAGAAAGTGATTTATTTAAGGTGTATTTTTTTAAATCTATGCTGTAAGTACTATTTACTCACAATATATTAATGTTTAGTGTGCACTAGTTCAAGTAATTTCTAAATAAGTTTATTTTCTGTCTGAAATTTTAATTTTTTTTGTACGACTACAAAAATTATAAAACTAAACTACAAGTACTAACTAATTCATTTACTGAATTACATGCTGTAGAAAGGCAACAGATCCACTTTTCATAATTGGAACTTGTACTGGACTTATTTCCTATCTGCAGTACACAGACAATATTGAAGGCATTGCCTTACAACTGCTATTGTGTGGACATGCTTTCCTTCTGTAGTACACGATCCGCTGACCCATTCACAACCAAAAAGTTAAATGTGAAAATTTTGGACGTGCTGCCTTTCTGCAGTTTGCGGTTAAACTATAAATCCCTTACTGCGCTGAAATAATATTCCAAGTTAGTTAATTTTTTTTTTGTATTTCTTTATTATTGCATTAATTATACGTGACGTAGTATGTACATAAAACACAATTTCTTCTTTTCTCATATACGTCTTGGGGAAGAAATTCAGATACCTGTAACACAAAAAAAAAAATGCAAAGTTGTTTATACTAACACCCGATTATACCCTTATTTACTGTGAACTCTTGAGATTACCAGAATGTTATAGTTAAGTATAAATGTTGTAACTTAAACAAATAAGCACCAAAATTAACTAAACCAACGCCATATATACTTTTATGTCACAAGTAAAATTTTTTAAAAGTATTTTCTAGTGAATTAAGTGTCAAAAAACTGAAATTAGAATTAGTGTAAGTCAGAGTGAAACTGGTAACGCAAGATAATTCTGATGAACTCAGCACATTTATTGAGATCTTTTGGCGAAGAGAAGAGTAAGTGACGCCAAATATCACAAAATGTTTCATGTATTCAGCCATTTCAAGTTTAATATATTCTAAACTACAAAATAAAAACCGAACTTTAGAGGTTGCCTTAAGTCACCTTCCAAACGCAAAATTCACAGTAGGTTTCGGTACATTGTTTCTGATATTAATATCACTTTATGTACAGCTAATTTATAATAACTGTTCGCTTCATAAGTCAATTCCACTACATGTGAGAAACTATGGAATGTAGTTTTTTCAGTAATATGTTTGCACAGGTCTAGTGCGAGTTAGGAATAAGGAGCTTTGAAGATGTTTGCAAAGTTCATATCAATATATTTTACACATTAACGTAAAAAGTTTCACCTTCTTTGGTAGAGTCCTCAATAGTTGCAGTAATATTGTTGGCATTGTAAAGATTTACAATGACTGTTACTGCGTACTTGATGCCAGCTTCAAGGTTAGTTATTTGGTGGTGATTTTTATTTTTATCGAATTCTTGACATTTCTTGGCTTCTTCGTTGGCCTGATTACTAATCCAGCACACACTGTTGGATTCAATACACTGGTCATTTAGAAGTGAGTTACCCCATATCGCTGTTAGCGATGTTGAAGTTCGTTCCTTTATAGCGAAATTTTGAAAAAATTCTTTTGCTGTAAGAAAAAAAAAATTTTATGAAAATAAATGTCATTAATTATATATTTATAAAAATCTGTCTCATTAATTATTTATGTTAAAAGTTACTTTTAAAAATAAAATACAACAAGTTACTTTCTGCATGCAAGCACTGGAACTGAATGTTCATATAAACCTACCATTCACACTTAAAACATTTTGGGATAATTTGGAAATTTAGAATTTACAAAATAAGGTCAAAATCATAAAGACACTACTAAGTAAGTAAATAAATTATATGATAAGGCAGATATAGCACGATTAAGTTGTTAATTCGATAGAGATTCTTCACGTACACACAGCGATAGTCAAACTGAATAAAACATTAATCATAAAGCCATGGTTTCCCTTATGTGGTACATATGCTCAAACTGTTCATGCATAACGATAAAATAGGGTCAGTAATTCCCTATTTTTTAAATTTAAACGAATACAACAAACAAGTAATAATATTGGGGAGCACGTAAATTATAGGTTAAAACAAAGTGATACCAACTTGACGTAGAGAAAATATTAAAACAAAGCGTAAGACGAGTGTGCCGACGCAAATATAGGCGAATAAATAAATAACGTAATATATATAAGAGACAGAGACATTGATATTAACTTATGTCTTTAGCTAAATTATGCATTTACGAAGTTAACTGTCGTCATACGAGTAATAAATTTCCCGGAATTTTATGGATAGTAAATTGATTTCTGTGATATTATTTGCGTCATTTTGTCATTTTATATTTTGTCCCCTTCCTGTCCAGTAGCATTTTTTTTTCATTCTTTATTTTTTGAATAACTCTTTATCTACTGTGTTCAGCTATCTGCTACTTTTTTTGGTATATTTGCATGGTAAACTAATATCAATATATATTTTTATGTTATCTGTTTCACCGACATCTAGGTGTGAGATAATGTAATTAAAATATGTTGATTCAAATTTCACCATTTATTTTTGTGTTGAATTGAAAGTTTGTTGAAACAATATATTGATGAAATCTATAAATTTGTATAATGACTACTTAAACCAATATTGCAGCAAAATATAACAGACCTACTACATTGTGTTCCTCGTTTTAATAAACGTGTTTATTTATATACGAGTGAGTGAGAGATATTGGTCAGCACTCAATATCGAGGCACTTAGCACTGGTGAGGGGTTGGCGTGAGGTGGGTATTGAGCAGCGCAGGAATGAAGAGACGGGGAAATGGGATGTCACCGAGAAAACCCGTCCGGCACGATTCCCACATGCGAAAATCAGGGGACCGACCCCGCCGGGAATTGAACCCGAATCGCTTTTATGGAAGGCGAATGGTCTGACCATTGGTCATGTTGGCCACCTTGATATCCGAACTTTTGTTCCTGCGTAGTAAGTAACATTATTATTGTTTTTTGTTTCACACGTAAAAAAAAGAGACCAGATACAACAGTGGAAATGGAATTCTTCTTGACATATTTTACAAATAATATATGATATAAACCTACATTGCAGATATTACGTTTTTGTGTCGCATTACATTAACAATACGGTGACTTCAAAAACTTTTTCTACAATAACTTCCTCATATTCTAGGTATATGGGTACAAAACATACAAAATATAGATTTAAAATATTCTCTAAAGCCTTCTTTAAAGTGTAAAATGTTTCTATCATAAACATGTCGCAATAGCTATTTACATAAATAACTTAAATATTCTGCTGCTAAAGTTAACAGAAGCAATCAATACATTAAAAATACAGATATCCCTTACTTACAATCTGGTAAAGTGTAAGCAGTTACAACAGCTGGTGTCGATCTATATTCATCTGCAAAGCTTATTTTGATTTCATACTTTGTACACGGGGTGAGACGTTCTAGTACGTGACTGGTTGCACCTCCCTCGATTATTTCATGTCCTCTAAAATTGATGCCAAATTCTGTGCTGATGAATCGCACATTAATGAGATAGTCACAACTTTTCTGTGAAACAGGTATGTCCCATTTCACACTTAGTGAATGTTTGCTATAGTTGGTAACCGTCAGATTTTCCGGAGTACCTGCAAAAATTAATAGTTTGTAATAAAAAATAGAAGCATGTAATACATTACTCACAGCTTTACAAAGAGAATAAATAAAAGTAAAGTTTTAAACTATTTAAACGATTACACAAACCTTAAAAATGGCACACGTTAAAAATATAAAAATTTAAACTATACATGTGTTTCTAAAGTTTAAACAAATGAGAGCAGTCAGCTGAAATCGAGAATAGAACAAAGAAAGCAATTATAAAAATGTAGTACATTCAACGAATTACTCATTTAATATGCTGCATACTGGCTTGCATAGATTCTAAATGCAACAATTAGAGAAACACAATGTTTCCACGTAATTTTTTCTTACACAAGATAACTTTGTATTGTTCAGTACATTATTTTGTGTTGACTTTGCTTTGACATAAACTTCTGTATTTATTTTGAGCTTATCATTCTAGAGTTTGTAGTTTTGTACGCATTAAAACATATTAAAGCAAAGTATAACCAACGCATTAAACTGACAAGTTAAATAATTTATGTAGGTCCAAATTTATCGCCAATGACCCCACAAATGTAAGAAGAAACACTAATCTTTACAAATATTACAAAACTAAGGCGAGAAATACTTATGAAAATTACGTCCGATACAGTAGATTACAAGGTTTAGAACGTGATTAGCTAAAAAAAATTATATATCTTCAGTACATTTGCAACACTTAAAATAAAGTTGTTACTGAACAAATCGTTCATTCTTTAAAACTGTGGAAAAAACTCACTTTTATGAAAATATGTAAAACGTTATTAAATGAAGAGAAACGATCACTTTCAACTAATATTCAAAATGTTTATTTCAGCAAAGCTTGGATAGTCAGTGTCTGATCGATATGCCATCGGTACAGTGCCTTAAATTATAATAAATCGTATTAGCACTGTGTAATTGAGTAGAAAGTGTATGGTTTTGTAGTAATTTTAAACTTATTTCTTTATAATATAGTTCCCTTTCTACGCCTTTGCGGTATGTAAATCGTACTAGTCAGTAGTAATCACTGACATGAATTTAAAACTCAATGCAACTGAGTGCCGTTGAGTATCGGAAGTATGGTACTATCAAAAACATTACCCTACTAAATATCTAGGAGAGCATGGTACTTTCTATAATTTAGCAAGCATTTGCAGGGAACATTTAATATAAAATCGACAACGTAGAGAGAGGATGCAGTATACCGAAATAAAATACATGAATGGCAGACTAACCAACGTTCGTGGTGTTCCTTATGATAGATGAGACACTTACCCATTGCATACAGAGCTTCGAGTATGCTGTCCGTCTCTTCAGATTCTCGTTTTTCACTGTCTTGCGCCACAATTTTAAGAGTGTACCAGTTACAAGCACTTTTCCGGTTGAAATGTACTGACTCATATCTAATATTTAATTTCTTGATTTCACAGTTCACTCCGTGTATATCGCAGAGAGAGACTTGGAAGTTTGTCGCACAATAGTTTGTTTCCGGTACACTGTAGTACCAACGGGCGACGATGCTGTCGTTTTCCCATGTACCGTAAACTAGTTGAACTTTCTGCGGGGCTGTAAAAATAAACATTTATAGATTTACACACACATGCGTGTGTGTATATATATATATATATTTATATATATATATATATATATATATATATATATATATATATATATACACACACACATACACGACAGAAACAGTCATTGTCCATGCAAACACTTTCTTAAACATCAATTACTTTTATCTCCTTTAACTTGCAATATTTTGAAACAAGAAATGCGTGTATTAAACAGCGCGAAAAAAGTCGTGAATGTTTGCGGTAACACTTTATTTTTATCCCAGAGAATTCGTACTTATGTACAAAAAACTCATTTGCTCCCCGATTTGTAAATTAAATAACTTATTTTTGAAAAGGAGGGGGGAAGCCTATTCACAACTTCTCTCCAGTAAATCTGCGCCTGGTTTAAGTCTATCAGAAGATCTAACACTTTTCATAGCTTACCAGTAGTTGCATGTATATAAGCTGGTCTCGAATTAGCAACAGTCTTTCCCAGGACGATGACGCTGATGTTGTATTGTGAGCAGCTCTCAAGACTAATAATGGTGTACTCAGTAACGTTGAAGGTGTACTCATATTTGCAGACTTCTATACGGAAGATATTTTCATAACATATTTTGTATCCGTCAACAAACTTTAGGTTCTCTTCAGGAAGCGCAGACCAATTCACTTTGATTTCAGAAGACTTTTCATGAACTATTGTAAGTTGATCCACAGGTTTCAGTACTGCGGACACAAAGACAAGAGACAGTGGAACTTAGAATGCTCTGCTTCAAAGGACACCTATGAAATTTCGAAAGAAATTTAACTTTATAAACCCTAAACACACTTTAAAAACATTTGTATGGATTTACGAAGTTTTTAACTATTACATAACGTAGGATGCTGAAAAAACTCCCGGTAACAAACACAGCAAATGTTTTAACCAGTTACAACCATACAAATCTAGTGCAATTAGTACATATTTGACTGTTGCTTTAAAAAGTCAACACTGAAAAAAATACTTATTGGTCACCACAAACATTTTTGTCATTATGGACATTACCAAACTTGTTTTGTGGTGACTACAAAAAATGTTTGTTGTCCCCAATAAAGTTTTGCAGTAACTACAAAAAAATTTTGTAACCGCTACAAAATTATACCGTGGGGTCCCTATTGACAAAATATTTAGTAGCTACCACAAAACCATTTCTTCTGTGTAGGACCAAGTCTATCCACTTCCATTAATGAATGGGAAATATATCAACTAGACCTTAATATTAAACTCTATTGTACATCTGTTATTTAGTGTACAAATAATAATTTCACACAATTATTTGCATCTATGTTCTTCAGAATGTAATTGGTACGTGTATTTTCTACACCCTCATACCAATTTAAACCCTTATATAGGATGATTACCGAAGATTTACCGCTACATACATATTTAAATCCTTACATCGTATAGATGTTGGGCCCGGGTTAAAAAAATCTATAGGCTTACTGATACATCTCGTTTACTTACGGGGCAAATTTAACATGGAATGTCATTAACAATCTGTACGATTTTTATGGTGCCTAACAGGTGTGGTTTACCTGAAAATGTTGGTTCTCGAATACAAACAAGACGGCGTGATGAACATCACTGACGACTTTAGAATTTTGTTAGACGTGTTTCATGGATTTCGAAATTATGTGAAAATACGGAGCATATGACACTTTTGCAATATATTATTGCTCTAAATTAAGTAACATTAGTACTGCGTGTGATAGTAACCCCTCGTAAATAATACTGCATGATCAGTTGAACATAAACACGGTGTTTTGATTGATTAAATTAAAATTTTGCTTTTAATATTTTAAGGTCAACAATGACGGATCGTAGAATATAACTTGGATGACAGTTAAAATTTAACATTATTTCAATACATTTATTACATGTCTTACTGAATCCCTAAATAACTATCCGTTTACAAGGCTCATTCTATTTTTATGCAAATAATTTTCTTATAGTAACATTTTTGCGTCCTTTGTGAGTAAGTGTTTGTTTTAAAACTACACAGTATGTTATTTTACTACGTGAAAACCGACTAAAAATTTGTGATTTCATATTTTTCATCCGTGGTTAGTATGCTCTGCTGGCCCCTTCTTGTTACACCACAAGCACAATGAAGCCTACGATATTATATGATCACTTTATTTTTATCTTTTAAAACTGTATTAAAGGCAAAACTAAGAACGTGCATCTAAAGAGGACGAGGTTGGCTCTGTCATCATTAACTATGTTTTCCGCAACTTCATAGAAATATTCTAGGTGGTATTACTAGTATAACAGCTTCAGATAGGCCGTTGATACTTTTGTTCCAGTCCCTCACACAAGGACCGACAAACTTGGTTTGGACTTAAAGTTTAAAAGGTATATTTTGGCGTCAGTTCAAAATTTTTAGTTCCTCGAAACAAATTGTCAAAAATCTAAAAACTCCCAAGAATCTATGTTTTCAATTATTCTGAGAAAACGTTTTTACAAGACATGTTTTTCCTGAAAAACTGTCTCTGGCGCTAGATTCTCATACATTATTTGCGGTGCAAGAAATCGCGCTGAACAAAACAACATTTTTGATTAATATTTGCTCATACAGTTTCTCAATAATATAAATAAAATTGGTGTTGTATACTATTTCCTTCTTCCATACAGTATCCTCATAAAAATTAATTCTTTCAGTGACAGAAAATTATAGTTTAATGTAAATGTTCCAATTAAAAAATAAAAAAGCATAAATAATCACTAAACCATGGATATGGGACTGATTTTGTCACCATCAAAATTTTAAGTAAAATACGGTTAGTTTAGTTTTAAAAAATGTAGCAATTAATTTTGTAAGTAATTGTGGTTATGGCCCTACAGCGGAACTTTCGTATTAAAGTAATTTAGCGAAAAAAATGAACTATATGAAGGGCATTAAATACATCGTTATTTCATATATTTAATGTTAAAGATGATATACTTAAACTCCATTTAATCAACAATTTTCAGCAGGCAAAAGTCACCTTGTAAAAGCAAATTCACCGCAGCCTTCAGTACTTTGTTATTTTCACTAATCACACCCTGAGAAAACTTAATTAAAAATAACTATTCGCTCCATAAAATAATTATGCTACAGGCAAGAAACCGTGGAATGTAGTTGACTGATTAAGACGCTTTCACAAGGTGTGACGTGAGTTATGAATAAAGAAATTAAATTATATTTACGGAGATAATATCTACGTATGCTATAAATTACTACAATAAAGTGTTACCTTCTTCGGTTTTGGCCTCCATAGATTTTGTAGTATAATTTCTCATGTTGTGAATATGCGCAACGACTGATACGTTGTAGATGGTGCCAGACTTAAGGTTTCTTATTTGGTATATTCTTGTCAGTTTACTTAACTTTTGACATTCTTCTGTTTCAGAGGTCTGATTACTTCTACCCCAGCACACAGAGTAGGATTCAATACACTGGTCACTTGACAGTGAGCTATTCCATATCGCTGTTAATGTTGTAAGTGTGGCTTCCTTTACATCTAAACTGTATAGCAGCTGGTTTTCTGAAAAAAAAAATATATATATTTTCATGTAAAGTTTATAACATACATAACTTATCTGAAATTAGTTTCTTATTTTAGTATTTGCAATAATCCACTATAATTTACTGTACAATCACTGGACATTTAAAATTGATTAAGTTGTGAGACTTTGTGAATTGATACATAAGTTTTAAGACATAACACAAGAATATGCTAACGAAATTGAAATGTTATAAAATTAACAGATGTATAATATTACTACGCTGACTACCAGCGATTGTCAAATCATATTAAAGTTATTAATATCATAATGACTGACTGTGTAACACATGCATAAACTGAGCATTCGTTACAGTATAAAAATATGATTTAATTTTTAATATTGACCCGCAGATGAAATGCAGGCAGTCAAGTTGAATTGAGAGGGTTTACGGCCCTTTAAATAACTAAGTCTATGGAGCCGGTGAGGGTAAAGTGACGCGAAGGGACAACAAAACAACCAAGCCCGTGCTGGGATTCGAACTCAGCATCGCTCGCACCGTATACCAGTATGAAACCAACTACGCTATGGAGGCTGGTGTTTGTCAAATTGAGGAATATGGAAATTAATAAGAGAAAATCCAGTATGTAAGGCATAAGTGATAGGAAACAGTATAAGTACACGTAAGACGGGTGTAAAGATAAATACGAAAAAAAAAAAACAGTGAATGTAGAACTAAGAATGAGAGAAGTATCAACTCACAGATGCACGGAAAAAATACGGACAAACAATAACTTTCAGAGAAAGCAAAATACAGACAGCGAACCACATTTCTAATCTTTAATCTATAAAATATTACCTAGATCCTAATTCATTTACACAGCTTCCTCTATTGGCTCAAATGACAAAATTTCCGATTTTTGAGCTATAGTATAGCAGGTTTCTGTGATGTAATTTACTTAGTTCTGTCAGTTAATACTTTATTCCCTTTTCATCTGGTTAAATTTGTTACAATGTTTCTTACAATTCTATATTTCTTTGCAGCTGTCATAATATCTAACTCTGTTTAACTGTCTGCTACTATATCTCGTTATTTCTTATACGGTTCTTCATTTCCAGTACGTTATTTATTATTTCTGATTTTATATTTACCTTCATTTCAATAAGAAATAATAATTATAATATTGTGACTACCATTGTTATGTATGTGGAATATCTTATCAGCTATTTCGTGTTTAATTAAAAGTTACGTTAAAAGTAATGATTTTCTCAATACTTTTAACCGACATATTTCTGTAACAGCTATTATATCCAATAATGCAGAACAACACTGATGACGTTTTATTTAACACGCTACTTTATTTTAACATAATTTCACGCCTGCGTAGTAAGTAATTCTAATTTCGTATGTTCCCTCACATGTCTAAAAAGTTAAAACATACAGAACAAGTCAGTGAAAATATAACTTTTTAAAATAGTAAACGTAAATATGGGTTTAAACTACAAAGCAGATATTTTTGTTTGTGTGTACTACACGAGGACTTCAAAATGTATTTCATTTAATATCTTAGGATTATTCCATGTGTACCTATTTAGGACGTGTGAAATACAATTTTACAATAAAATCTACAGCATTATTTTAGTTTTTACCGTTTATCGCCGAAATATGTGATAAAATCTGTTTAAATTAATACATTAAATATACTGCTGCTTACGTTTCCTTATTGCATTAAAAACAGAGCTATTTGTTACTTACCTTCTGGTAAAGTGTAACCAGTTACAACAGCCGGTCTCGAACTATCCAACGTTGAAAACCTTAGTTCGATTTCGTACTTTGTACACGAAGTGAGGTTTTGCAGTGTGTAACTCGTTTCACCTCTGTCAATTTTCTCTTCATAGTGTTTTTTGTTGCCATTTTCTGGTTCTTTGGTAATCATATTTATGAAATAATCACAACTTTCCTGAGCTACAGGTATGTTCCATTTCAGCTGCAGTGAATTTTTGGTACTGTTTGTAACCCTCAGATTTTCCGGAGAACCTGCAATATTATCAGTTTGCAACAAAAACTTCAATCACATAATTTTTAAACTAGGGATAAATGATATTAAAATTATTACTCTTTACAGGGATTCACACACCCTTAAACAAAAAAAAATTCCGGTGAATAATATAAATATTTCAATGAAGCAGATAATTTCATGCCCTAAACAAACGAAAGTAGTCAATTCAATCTGGGTCCCAACAATAAATGTAGTTTCGTAAACATTAACATATCTGCCTAAAATTAAAAAAAATTAAACAGTTTTTTCTAATTAGCAACAAACAGGTTTATGTTGGTACAGCAAAAAAAATAAGCATTTAAATATATTATGTCTTTCACATAAACATTGGGTTCGATGAGAAAACTTTGATTTGGTTGAAATATTTTTGTGTTTTAACGACTTTCACTTAACTCGTAAGATATTTCAGTGTAATTAAAATTGCCTCTTACCAAGCAATACAATTGAACAAGACCAACATTTTGCGTAATTCTCTATATGTTATAGTTTTAGACGCATTGAAATGCAAACTAACGATCATAAGCTATAACCAACGCATCAAATTAAGCAATAAATATATTACTGTGGTACCAAATAATTTAGCCATGACAACACAATTTGTGAAACACTACTTTTCTTTAGAAATAGTTCACAACTGGGAGAAAATGTAGTAAATGTTATGTTCGATACAGTTGACTTTATGGTTTAAATTATGAAAAGTTTGCAATAAATTACAAGCAATCAATTCGTGACATTAAAAATATTGTTACTGATGAAATCACGTATTCATTAAATTAATAGAACAGTATACTTTTATGAGACTAAGAACAACATGTTATAATTGAAAGTAAACGAAAGCGTGCAACAATCAATCAGGTGATACTTTGTAACAAAGTTGGGGTAGTCATTGACAAATTAACATGATATATGCGTAAAAAATCATGTCCGTTTAAGTACGTTACAAGGTTTGAGAATAACTAGAAAAAAGATCATGGAAAAGAATCTATAATTTATGACATTTAAAACGAAATTATTACGGATGGAATAATGTATTCCTAAAATTTAATAAAACACTTTTATGAAATTAATCTCAGCCTTCTATAAATTAAAAAATAGTTATTGCTTGCAACTAGTACTCCAAATACATTTTTCAACATTGCTAGGGAAGCCATTTTCTACCTCGACAATATGTTATCACAGTGCTTTGAGATATAAGAAACTGTAATAATAGTTTCAGTATATGTAAAATGTCTACATTTATATACTTACAATCTACTAATTTTTTATTCGTTACCGGTAGTGTTTGTTCTACGCCTTTTCGATAAATATACTTTGCTCTCGTATAGTGTATTCTGACATAAATCTCAATGTCCGTTCAGTCAAATGGCGCAAAAAATAATAAATATGGTACTATCGAAAATATTACCCTACTTAATTGCTAGCAGAGCTCGTTACTTTCTCTATATTTGGCTGGCAACACCAAAGAAGAAGTTAAATTAATTTGCAATGCAAGGAAGTAAAGAATAAAACAAAAAGAAAATACATGAATGGTAGCCTAAACAGTGTAAATACAGTTTTATTATAAGGAAACAAAATACTTACCCTCCGGATTCAGAGCCGGGATTAAATATTTTCTCTCGTCAGATCCTTGTACTTTATTGTTCTGAGCGACTATTTTGAGTGTGTACCAGTTACAATCGTTTTCCACGTCGAAATCTTCTTCATACCTATCTGCACTAGCATTGATATTTAATGTCTTGCTTTTACATTTGTTTTCGTGAGTATCGCAGAGAGAGACCAGGAAATTTGTTGCACAGGCACTTGCTTTCTCGTGATTGTAATGCCAAGAAGCAGTGATGGTGTCGTTAGTTTTCCAAACGGCTCTGATTTCTTTGATTTCAGTTGGAGCTGTAAAAAAAAAGAGAAAACATATACGAAAGAACTGTGACTTGTTTCTACAAACACTTTTTCCTATTTAAAATCAGGACACACTTTGGACTGTCAATAATTTAATACAAACAACGGCTGGGTTAAATAGCGCTAATCAAGCAGAGAATACCGCGAAAAAAATTGGTATAAAAATCTTGTTTCTAAAACGTTCCTAAAATACTGGTCACTAAATAAGTTTGGTTCTATTAATTTAAGCGACAGTATCATTAACTAGTTTTCACTAACGCTTTATTTGTGCTTCTAGCATATTGATTTTTATGTGTGAAAAACGCATTAGCTCTCTGACACGTAGGTTACAGTAAGCAACGCGTCATACATTGTTTATATATGTCCATGTCAGAGATATTAACATAAAGTTTTAGTCACACGCCAGCTGATGTGTACAAAGTATAAATTTATTTTATAGGATCTGAGTTTAAAAACCAGTTTGAGTGACCTGACAATTTGTGATATTTGACGTAAGTGATGTTTTGTTCAGAACATATGATTACTGTTTTCGCTATAGCCAACTAGGCTATAGATTTGTATTTTGACGGGCCGAAACTATAGTAAGCTCCGCCTATGCAAAATTATATTATGTGTACGTAAATACGTTTATAGTCATGAATTTTGGTAAGAATACAAGACGGAATAACATGATACTGGCTCGTGTAGTCAAAAATTAAAATTTAACGCGAAACCAAGGCTTTAGTATTTTTATTTCATACAAATGAATATTGGACATTATAATTACGGTGTATATACTATTACATTAATGTGTATAGTTGAAAAATATATATAAGTTCAAAAAGCAGATATTTTTATTATAATAATGATACACATAACGTACAGAATGTTTTAGCCAGAAATAAATAAATAAATTGATATTTAAATGAATAACAACTTTTATGTTCGTTTCCTACAACGGGTACTCTCAGACATTTTATCACTGCAAAACATATTATTGAAAACAAGATTTAAATATTTTTGATCAAGTTTATGTAGTTTATAATTAAATATTTTGTGTTAAATTATTACGTTTTAGTTCCTATATTATTAACAGATAAAAGTTTGCAGCTTATGTTTAGAAATACATTTCAGTCGAGTAATTTATTTGTGACTAATGCATCTGAAAAATTTACCTAATTTTTTGCTTATACAAAGACTTGTCTAGTAAATGGATTCACGTTCAAACACTCTTTCTCTTCCACGCAACTATTTTAAACAGTATTATATGCTGTAATAACGATAGTTATTTTACAAATATAAACGTAACTTAATTACGATTATGAGCCCATTTCAACTGTTTTGTTAAATAAAATTTATGCTTAATCTTTTTATTTACTACAAAAAATGATTTCAATAAAAACGTAACGAGGGCAAATGTAGTTAATACGAGCTTGATGCAAAGCCAACCTTTTTCGTTGCAATCTAAGAAGTCTCAAACGACTGTTATATTTGCTTCAAAGTACACGTTGATTTTGTGCACAGGTTACCAGGGAAATCGCTAACGTCCTGAACTTATTTCCGCTTCACACAGTTGGAGATGAGTGGAAATTTGTTCATGGCCAACTTGTTTTGCAAACAAAATATGTCAATTATTTTAAAGCGAATTTCCGTATAAATTAGACATGATTTGAAACACTTTCTCTGAGGATAACAATAATTGTTTATTTCCTTACATAGTGGTTTCGAAATCAGCAAAACATTTTTAAGAGATTTGAAATTTCAATGTCTTTTCGAGCTAAAAAATAAATAATATTTTAATTTTATTTCGATATCCAGAAACTTTTAAGTTTGGGAACCTTCCAGAGTTTCCGAAAAAAGAAATGCACAAGGAATATATTATTATAATTAAACATGTTCATTCGCTAAACAAAAATTCACTAAAATTGTTATACGTTTTATTTGGAACTCGGTAACAACTAGCTAAGGTTCAGCTATAATTACGGATATTTTCTTTAAATCATTCTCAACTGGAGTTATTTTACAGTCGTTAACTTTAAAATACAGGTCAGTATAATAACAACGAACCAACTTACAGTGTTGTTCGATCACTCAGAAGAACCGCGGAACAACGAAGTTTATGCACCATACCTTTATAAATGTTCAGTTTGATCGCCACGAGCAGCACGACCCACATCGACGCGGTACTTTACCTTGTTCCATTCGCGTGCCAGCATGTCCGGTGTTAATGTTGTGGATGTCGTCCAGAAGATTTGATGTGAAGGGGAGGGGTATGGCCTAAGGTTTCACTTGTGCGCTACTGGAGGGCACTGAGAGCTACCTTCGTTGCACTACGAGCGTATGTGGAGTTAGTCCGCAGCAGAATGTTAACGGAACAACAGAAAGCGTTCTGTGTCATTAGCTTTGCGAGATGTAAATCGGCGATGACTGTTAAGAGGCCGTGTCAGTGTTTCAGGCGCATGAATGCAACCCACATTAACTCCTAACATAAATCAAGGCTAATTTTACGTATTCTATAGCATTAACAGTATTACACATATCGAGAGTGTTGCGGAAGTTATTACTGTACAAGCCATACAGAACACAGCTTGTGCAGGCTCTTACTAAAAGGCACAAAGAACTGAGACGTAATTTCTGCGCGGACATTCTTGTCCGGAATGAGGTTGACGATGCCTCCATCTCAAAGCCGATGTCTAGTGACGAAGCGACGTTCCACGTCAACGGTATTATCAACCAGCATGTGAGAATAAGGGGCCAGGAGAATCCACATGAAACCACCGAACACGAGCGCGCGTCATCCAAAGTGAACGTGTTTTGCACTGTATTGAGGGACACTGTTTTGGGCCCGTTCAATTGTTAAGAGTCCGATGTTATTGGGATTTCTTACTTGAAAGTGGTTATCGAATGGTTGGTTCCTCAGTTAGAAGAGATGGCGGGGACTTCATTTTCCAGCAGAATGGTGCACCACCCCATTGACACCTAGCTGTTCGCGACTACTTGAACGAGACGGTGCCACAAAGCTGGATTGGCCGCGGGGCAGATGATGACCTGCCACTTATTAACTTGCCCCTAGGAGCCCTGACCTCACCCTGTGTGATAGTTTCCTATGGGGGTACGTAAAGGATATAGTGTTTGTTCCACCATTGCTGGCTAACATTGTCGAACTCAAAACAAGAATTACGGATTCCACCCACACCATTACACCAGGCATGCTGACACGAGTGTGGAGCGAGTTAGAGTATCGCATCTATGTGATTCGTACTAATCAAGGCTGTCACATTGATTACTAATAAATGAATGGTACAAAACCTCCAATGTCCCACGATTCTTTTAGTGGCCACCTAACATTGTAAGTTGTTTGGTTGTGACTATACAGACCTTCAAAGTTGGGGTATACATTTTTATACAGTCTGTAATTTAACCAAGATAAACCAATGTGTTTACGACATGAACATTACAACAAATTTTCCTTTATTTTCAACTGAAATGCTGATTAATGTTCTGAACCTGGATGTACGCAGACAATCGAGACGAAATACACACATGGGACTGTGGTGACTGAGTGGTCAGTTAACTCGCCTCCAATCTAAGGCTAACCGGGTTCGATTCCCGGCGGGTGAGCTACCGGATTTCCACACTTGTGAATCGTGCCGGACGATGCCTTTGATCAGCTGGTTTTCTCGAGGACATCTCGTTTCTCCCATCTCTCATTCCTGCGCCACTCGTTACTCATGTCCCTCCCTCACCAGAGCTAAAGACGTAGGTGACAAGTTTTGACCAAAATATCTTCACTCATAACAGAGAAGATATGTAAAATATATTATTTTGCTCTAACTGATTACTTTGCATTTTCAGATGGCAATGAATAACGCAGCATGTTATATAGCTCGTTTTCCGTTCATTATATTTAAATGCAACAACATACTTTCGAAAGGAGAGGTGCTGGTTCGCGGCGTCCCTCCAATGCATCTGCGCCTTTATCAAGGTTTTTGAAGACTAACTAAGACTGTTCAGAGCTTACCAGTAGTTGCAGATATATAAGCTGGTTTCGATTCAGAATCATAGGGTATCAGGACGATGACGCTGATATTGTACTGCGAGCAGCTCTGTAGTCCAGTGATGGTGTACTGAGTAGCGTCGTTTGTCTCTAAAACGGCGCAGTTCGGAGAACTTTCTTCTAGAGTCCAACATATCTTGTATCCTTCAACCCGTTCCAAGCTGTAATTTGCGAGCGGAGACCAGCCGACTTTGATTTCCGTAGATCTTTCATAAACTATTTGTAGTTTATCCTTGAGAGTTATTTCTGTGGACACAAAGGCAAATTTAGGCGATTATTTTGTGCTCCATTAATTTAAAATGATTAATTTTCAGCGAAACATGTATTTATTTGATCAAATACTGCCAATGAAGAACAATTTTAAGAGATTTCACATTTTAAAAAATAAATACACAGTAAAATGATCTTCCTTTGTAGATTAGGAAGTTTTTAATCCATATGTTGTATACGACACTTAAAAAACATCAGGTGAAAATTAACACATATTTAGCTCTACTTCTTCATACAAGTCTAGTTAACTTTGTATTAATTTAACTGCCATCTTAAATCGTATACGTGCGATGCCATTAATAAATTAAAACCGAGTAATTTATAAGACCGATAGTTTAAACACTCATTTGTAAGGGTGATTTTAATTTACAAATCCTTTTTACAGTATATTATTTGAAATCGTGTTCTGCAGAATATCGTTTTTACGTACGTTTGCTGCCCGCTATATTTATTAAAACGTCTAAAGAATGTTTACAGAGTATTTACAGCCACATACATATCTTATTCCTTACATCGTATATATGTTGGTCCAGAGTTTACGTCTGGTTTACTTACGGGGCATACCTTATTTACCTTCTAAATTCTCAGACACTTTCCCCATAGTCCCCCTCCTATCGTATCATGAGCTCAATGACTGCTGCGATAAGAGACTTTCACTTTCGTGTTACCTATCAAATTTTGCAAATGCAGAAACACGTTGTGCATCCAAGGGGACGTTGTTTATTTGTTAGCTGACCCAGTAAACATTAAGGGCACGGTCTACCACAATTTTAATCAACATTTTTTAAATTTTTTATTTGTACCAGATATTTTTTTCTTATTTTAGACACAAAATGTGACTAAATTCGGCTCTAGTGAAATTTTGATATTTCTCATAGTTTTCGCGTAAAGGCTTGTTAAAGTCGTATTTTGCATGTTTCCGTTATAACGACTACACTCAAACCAACTGATATACCAAACTAAAAAAAATCACAGTAGACAAACACATTGCAGGCTACAATGACATGCTCATGAAATTAAAGAATAATAATTATTTGAATTAAAAAAAAAATGCCGAAACTTAAAATAAAAATTCAATAATTTTTTAACGTACAAATAATTTTTATTATTAAATTTTTATGATTATGTATTTGTAGCCTGCAATGTCTTTATCCACTGTGATTTTTTTTAGTTTGGTATATCAGTTGGTTTGAGTGTAGTCGTTAAAACGGAAACATGCAAAATATGACTTTAACAAGCCATTACGCGAAAACTATGAGAGATAAAAAAATTTCATTAGAGACAAATTTAGTCACATTTTGTGTCTTAATAAAGAAAAAAATATATCTAGTACAAATAAAAAATAAAATAATGATGATGAAAATTGCGGTAGACCGCGCCCAACTATGTTTTCCGCAACTTCATCGAAAATCTCTGAGTGGTGATGCAAGGATAGCTGCTTCGTAGAGTCCGTAGACGTATTTATTGCAGTCCTTTACACAAGAACTGACTGCTTCGTCTCTGAACATCTTGTTTTTGATGAGAATTTGAGGGCACTGTACCTAATAAACAATGAATACGTCGGTTTGTAACTGTTGGCTTTTCCAAGCCAAGTTGTAGAAACATAAACCCGGATCCCTATAAATTTGTTTGCATCATTCTGAGAAAACGTTTTCTTTAGTAACAACTTCTCTTAGAACCATACCTGCCATTAATATCTCGTACATATAAATGTGACACGAAAGACCACGCTTAAATTACATCAGTATGTCTAAATTTTCTCTCATAAAGTTGGAAAATGTTATTGTCTTCGTGTCGTTTTATAGATTTTCTATATAATATATACTCTCAGATAACATAAGCTCTTAAATTTGAGAAAACTAAAGTTTAGTATAAAAGATAGAATAGATAAGCTTTTAAAATCACAAAATTACTTACGTAGTTCCTAGTACGTGACAAGCAAAAAAATTTAGTGTATTATTGTTAATGTCGTATATAAGTAGCTTAAATGAATGCAGTATGTCAATGTGACTTTGGGTCTGGAATGTGGGTTTCGTGCAATTAATATATTTGCATTGAGGTTATTTGGCGATAAAAATGTATAAAGGGAGTAAAATATTACATCAAGTCATATATTTAAAGTTCAAAATATTCTACACTAAACATAAAACGGAAATTTTAAAGTTGCCAAAGTCACCTCGGAAAAGTAAAAGTCATTGCAGTGCAGTATTTGGTAAATTATTTTTTTATCAGGAATGTCACTGTTAAGTGTAATTAAATTTGAAAAAAAAAAAAAAAAAAAAAAAAAAAAAAAAAAAAAAAAAAAAAAAAAAAAAAAAAAAAAAAAAAAAAAAAAAAAAAAAAAAAAAAAAAAAAAAAAAAAAAAAAAAAAACTTTTTGCTTTATAAACCAGTAACACTGCAAGTAAGAATCTGTGAAACATTATGAATTTAGTGAGATGTTTCGACTGCTGGGCCTAACGTGAATTAGGAATAAATAATTTTATGCGTATTCACACAGAGCATATTATGTTATGCAATAACGCTTACCTTCCACGGTTTTGACCTCCCTAGGTATTGAAGATATATTTCTTGAGTTGTGAAGATGCGCTACGACTGTTACGTTGTAGTAGGTGTTAGGTTCAAGGTCATGTATTTGATGTTCTGTTTCATTGCTATTGACTTCTTGACATTCCAGTATTTTGGAGGCCCTATTACTGTCCCAGCACACAGAGAAGGATTTAATACACTGGTAATTCACTAGTGAGCTATACCACCACACTGTTATTGATGAAGTTTCTTCTGCTATGTGTAGAAAATTAAATAACGTGTTTTCTGAAAAAAAAATAATTTATAAAGATTATATCACATAAATAAAATAAAATAAAATTATTAACTTTTTAAAATACAAAATATAGCAAATCATTATCTGAATATGTGCATTGGAAGTGTAAAGTTATATAAACTTAACATGCATACATAAAAATGAGGAAAATTTTTGTAAAATTAGAATTTTCAAAATAAGGTCAGAATAATACAAGCACTACTAGTAAACGTATGTTATGGTAAGGCAGATATAGTGGGATGAATTTTCAAATGGATAGTGTTTCTTTTCTTACAATCAGCGATTATCAAGTTAAAAAAAATTATAACGTCATAACGTCATGGTTTCACTTAGTGTGGTACACATGCACAAACTGATCATGCATTACGACGCAGAAGGTTAAATAATTATCTCAATTATTTTTAATTGAAACGAATATAACATATTGGTGGTTAAATTTAGGAGCAAGTAAATTATAGGTTAGAACAAAATGATATCGACGTGAAAGAGAGGAAACAATAAAACAAAACGTAAGTCGAGTGTACAGAGGTAAATGTGTATGTGCATGTATGTGCATATGCTTCATTTAATAAGTTGCCTCCTAATAATAATTCATTTTAATATAATGTGTACAAAAATTAACTATCAGAATTTTTTTAAACATTAAATACAACAAATCATTATCATTATTGTTCATTGATAAACATAGGGAATGTAAATTTGTAGAAACGATCTGAACAACATTTGTAAGAACATTTGATTAAATTTGAAAACTTAAGAATATAAATTTTTGGTGTAACCTCTACAAATACGGGTCATAGTTTATAAGTTAATGCAAATAGATATTGAAAATTTACAAGTAGATAAGGTCTATACTTTGACCACCTGCGATTATGAAACTGTATTGAAAGTTTAAAACGACGATTGTTTCACTTACTATGTAATACACGCACAAACAGTTCAATCGTAACACTATTATGTATTATCTAAATATATCATCGTATTTTAAATAGAAGCACTGATAGTACGCATGTAATGAAACTGAAAAGCAGGTAAATTAATGAGAGAAAACTAAATGATATATGAAGTAAAGACAGGAAGCAATAAAAGCATGCGTAATGCTGGAGTATGTAGGCAAAAATAATCGAAGGAACAATGAATGCAATACTGATATTGAGAGGCTGGTGAATGAGCAGAGGCACATAAAGAGGTACGGAGGAACAAACATATTCAGAGGAAAAGGAATACAGACATCAGACACATTACAAAATATTTCATAGTAAAATATTACCTAACATCACACAATTACACACCTGTCTTGACGCCAAAGCTAAATTTTCCGAAATTTTATTCCTAGTACGAAAGATGTATGTGAAATAATATATTTAATTCTGACATTGATTTTTTATTTCCTTCCTGTCCGTTTCTATTTATTTTCCTTTTTCTCACTTTTTGTTTTTATTTGCAGCAGTTTATATTTCTTACTGCATTTATCTCTCTGCCACGCTTCCTCGATATTTTTATGTAGTTTGACGCATTCAATGTCTTATTCATTATTTATGATATTTACGTTTTACCGAAATCTCAATACTTAAAAAATTGTGATTATCAGAATTGTTGTGAAGTTTCTCAAGAGTCTGTTCGTGTTGAATTAAAAGTTTGTGATAAAAATACTTTTTTTCTACATACTATTAGCCTTCATACTTCTATAAGAGCATTTAGAGCCAATATTGCATAACAATAAAGCTCAAATGTTATATAAAATTCCATATATTAATAAATAAATTACCTTTTAATAATTTACCTTCTCTCCTGCGGTAATAGATAACCTTAATTTCGTTTGTTCTTTTACATGGCCAAGATGTTTATGGAGACAGGATAATGCAAGGAAAATATAATCTTCTTATGTAATATTGAAAGAGGATATGGGTTTAACCTACAAAGCAGCTATTTAGATATGTGTGTAGCAATAAGTCAACTGCACGAGGACTTCAAAATAAGTTTCTTATTAATATCTTCGGATGATTGCAGACTTATCTGTTAAGGACGTGTATGCTATTATACAGCCTTCTTTTAGCATTTACCGTTTATAGTCAAAATTATTAGTGAAAGTTATTAAGATGAATATGTTAAATACACTGCTACCCACGTTTCCTTAACACATTAAAAACAGAGCTATTTATTACTTACCTTCTGGCATAGTGTAATCAGTTACAACAGCTGGTGTCGAACCACCGGACATTGAAAAACTCATTTTGATTTCGTACTTTGTACACGAAGTGAGCTTCTCCAGTGTGTAACTCGTCGTACCTCCTGGGAGTAGTATCTCTTTGTGTTTTATTTTGTTTGCTGGTTCATTGGTTAACACCTTTATGTAATAGTCACAATTTTCCTGAGAGACAGGTATGTCCCATTTGAGTTCCAGTAATCCGTTGGTGCTATTGGTAACTCTGAGATTTTTCGGAGAATCTGCAATATGATCAGTTTGCAATAAAATTAGGAGCACGTATTACTTTATTCCTTATTGTAATTATAGTTAAATTATAATATGATTTATAACTGTATACACGAATACACATGTATAAAATGAAGATACACTATAAACATCAGTAGTTCAGCAGAACAGTTATTTTCAAAATTTAAACAATCAAATGCAATCAGCTTCGTCTGAGGTTCTAACAATTAAAGTAGTTATATGTAATTAATAAACAAAATGTACATAAAATACAATATATCAAACAATATATAATATTTTTATTTAGTACCACACAGGTTTGCATTATGATTGCACAAAATTATTTAAGAATTACTACAGTTTTACAAAAAAGGCTGTTAGCAAAAGAAAAGTTTGTGTTTGTCGATACATTTGTTATATTGTCTCTGTTATAACACGTACATACGTAGGCCTTGGAAGTATAATTCAATTGCTCTCAACAATCGGACAATTTTCTGCAAGAAAACTTTGTACCTTATTCTCAATGTTTACTGTTTAAGACAAACTGAAGCGTACATTAAATCAAGTTCTAACAAGCGCATCAAGTAAAGTAATTTAAAAGCGTGTGAAATCGGTTTCTTATTTATATACTACTTATGTAAATTGTCACGTCCGATACAGTACTTTGTAAAGTTTGGAAGATGATTCGTTAAAATAAATTTGCTGAGTAAAATTTTTACAACATTTAAAATTAAGTTATTTCTGGTTGAATCTTCCAAATGAAACAAATTCGAGTCTTTTATAAACTGAAGAGAAGTTATTGCGTGTAGCTAATATTAAAAAAAAAAATTACTTTCTATATATCTTACAAAGATATTCTCTAATTGACAAACTACTGGCGTAGTACTTTGAACAAAAAGAAATCGTAATACAAATGTCTACGTGAGTTGAATGTATGTGACTTTGTACTCTTAATATACTCATCTCTGTTTCATGTGTGTCCGGTGTATGTCTTACCGGTAGGTACACCGATACTTGCCAGTAGCATTCACTGAGGTATATATAAATCTCGATGCACCTGAATGTCGTAGAGTAAGGGAAGCAGGTTTTTATCAACAATATTATCCTACCCAGTACCTAGCAGAGAACATTAATTTTCTCAAATGTTAGCAGGCACTTGCAAGGAACTAGTACAGTTTTATTTACAAGGCACAGAACGGAAATAATATACCAAATAGAAAATACAAAGCGTAGCCAGTGTTCGAGGTGTTTTTTTTTTTTTTATGAGGAACAAGATACTTACCCACCGTTTTATAAGCCGGCAGTAAAACGTTTTGCTCTTCAGATTCTTGTTTTTCATAGCTCAGAGTGACAATTTTAAGTCTGTACCAGTTACAAGAATTTTGCACGCCGAAATCGTATCTATGCGTACCACTGCCGACATACACTTTCTGGGTTTGACATTTTTCCCCACTAGTATCGCAGAGAGAGACCATGAAGTTTGCCGCACAATATCTTGTTTCCGCTACGTCGTAATCCCAATAAACGTTGACAGAGTTGTCTATCCAAGCGGCGCGGAATTCTCGAGCTACGTTTGGCGCTATAAGAAAAGACAAAACATATACGACAGAACAAGTTCTTGTTTCTACACATTTTTTTTAGAAATTAAAAAAAAATATTGTGAAGTCAGTAGCGATGTCGAATGATGGCCTTAAAGGACGCGGTCTACCGCAATTTTCATCATCATTATTTAATTTTTTATTTGTAACAGATATTTTTCTTTTATTTTAGACACAAAATGTGACTAAATTTGGCTCTTTTTAAATTTTTTTATCTCTCACAGTTATCGCGTAATGGCTTGTTAATGCCATATTTTGCATGTTTCCGTTTTAACGTCCACACTAAAACCAACTGATATACCAAACTGAAAAAAAATCACAGTGGATAAAAACATTGCAGGCTACAATGCCATGCTCATAAAATTAAAGAATAAAAATTATTTGTATTTAAAAAAAATTTATTGAATTTTTAAAATTTTTATTTTCGGTTTCAGCATTTTTTAAAAATTAAAATAATTTTTATTTTTTAATTTGATGAGCATGTGATTGTAGCCTGCAAAGTCTTTATGCACTGTGATTTTTTTCAGTGTGGTATATGAGTTGGTTTTAGTGTAGTCGTTAAAACGGAAACATGCAAAATATGACTTTAACAAGCCATTACGCGAAAACTATGAAAGGTAAAAAAATTTCATAAGAGCCAAATTTAGTCAAATTTTGTGTCGAAAATAAGAAAAAAATATGCGGTACAAATACAAAATAAAATAATGATGATGAAAATTGCGGTAGACCGCGCCATTAATATTATATTACACTAACAAATATTTATTCACACAATGAAAGTTAGCAATAGTTGATATTTTTGGAGTATTTTAGTGACAGGTACAGGTTAACTTTACATATTAATCTTTTCTTTACTAATTTATATTTTATAGCTTTAAATGTTTCGTGTTTATGGGAAGAGTTGAAATAATTATGACAAGCTGTATTATGTATTAACAATGTTATTTTTATAATTAATGTGTACTTATGTTCAACTCAAGAGATGATTAAGTTATTGCTGGAGGGGCGTTGAAAATCATTAAATTACGAACATTAAAATATTAAAAAGAAGAAGACCCTTAAACCCTACTTACTAAGAAACATGTTCCTTTGCCCTACCGTACTTCTGTATATACTCAGAAGGGAATGTACAATATTTATTGTCGTAAAACTCGTTTTTATTTCATTATATTTAATTCTCACAACAATTTTCTTAAGAGGAGGTGCCTGGTCACAACGCCCCTCCAGAACTAAGAAAGTTCAAATCTTACCAGTAGTTGCAGTTATATAAGCTGGTGCCACACCAGCCCCATTCTTTCCCTGGACGACGACGCTGATGTTGTATTTAGAGCAGCTCTCCAGTTTAGTAATGGTGAACTCAGTAGCGCTGGGTATTGGTACATATTTGCTCTGATTCGTGTCGTCTAGAGTCCAATGTATATAATATCCTTGAACATATTCCAGGGTCTCGTCAGAAAGCGCAGACCAACTCACTTTAATTTCCGTAGATCTTGCATAGTCTATTTTAAGTTGATCCACGGGACTCAGTTCTGTGGACACAAAGGCACGTTTAGGCGACAATGTTTGGCTCATTTATTTTAAGACAGTAAAATGGACAAAAAATTTGAATTCCTCTGCTTCAAATATTGCCTACTACGAACATTTTTCGAAGGTATTTGAAGTTTTATACCCTAAATACACATTAATAAAATGAAATTCCTGATTAGATTAGAAAGTTTTAACCCGTACATTAATTCGACTAGTTTATTAATTAGTTGTAGCTAGTTTATATCATTTAATTTACTTTGACTATTTTGATTTTCACTACTCAACCTATTTAATTTGGGAAAGATATATCTGGTGCTCCAGTTAAAATAGGTAATAATCAATTTCCGATCGCGACACTTAACAGCAAGCAGAGCAAACGTTTAGCACTGTTTCCTTACTAGTCTGGCAAAATCTGTACACATTTGACTGTTACCATTAAGTGCGTAGGCTCTCTACCTTTGAAAATGAACTACTTGTTCCCTCTTTCAGGCAGAATCACATTGTGAATGAGAGAAGTCTAGGGTGAATGTTGGGCCGGCTGCTTGACTGGCGGGACATGCCTGTCGTACTGTCCAGCCCTAAGACTGGAAGAGGTGAGGGTGAGTTGAGTGTGGAGCAGCGACGGATTGAGAAAGGCGGAGGAAACAGGAGTTCCCCGAGAAAACCGCTGGCCAACGTCAACGCCCTTCACGTTCCCCACTTTGCAGTCCGGGACGGAACCCGCCGGGGATCGAACCCGGATCGCCTAGGTGGGAGGCGAGAGATCTGATCCCTCGACCACCGCGGGTCCTGATCGCTGCCGTTTATGTATGAAAATAATTTTACGGTACCTAAGATTTCAACACTCGTATATGTTTCTGCTTAATTTTAAAATCATTTTTGCAGTGTAGAATTGCACCCATATTCTCGAGAACCTCGTGGGAATGTTTGTTTGCTGCACGCTCGTTTACATGCTGGGACTGAATTCGACCGGCAAACGGCAAAATGTAATTTCTGAGTAAATTGTTAATACAAAATATCGAGATGATTTGTGTCTTAATGTGATATTAACGAAACATATAACTTGCATGTCCGAATTAAAAAAAATTTATTCTTAAAAAATATGGGAAAATAAGTTACTGGAACATAGCAATTTATTGATAAGCTCTCCTAAGCCATAGCAAATTCTGGTAAAGGCAGTCCACCAATTTGAGGATAACTATAGTGGCCTTCTCTACTTGCATACAACTTTTGTACACTCAGAAAATTCGAACATTTGATAAGGGTTTACCGAGCTATGTGACTTACGCAACAAGAATGATCTACTTATTAGACATGCCTAGGCCTTATAGTTTTCGTTCAAAACGCTGTTGAAAAATCTGTAATGCATTGCAGAGCCAAGAGCATAGGCAAGACTACATGTATGCGTAGTTTTGTTGTAATCAGTGCACAGGCGATGGCGGAAATTCACTGTAATTAACTTATACCATTGATTAATTAGCTCACCACGTCCTGTCTCAGACGGGTTCCAAACAAACCCGATAGATCCCAGACAGTTTCAGTGTGAAGACATTCTTGTTATACAAGCTACATAACCAACACACAATAGCCAAAGGTTCGAATTTCCTGACGCTACAAAAGTTGCATACAAGTAGAGGCCGGCCACAATTAAGATGGAGAGTCACTACCAAATTATGATGTGGATTAGAAGGGTTTAACAACATAAAGCAATGTTTTAATGTTGCCTTTCCCAGTCATTTGTTTTCACATATTTTAGAAATATGCCATTTCAAAATTCGAACTTAAACACGCTTATTTCTATATTAATATATCGTTCAGACACACATCTTTCTCTGTACTAGGAGCTTATTAATTATTCAGCTATCACCAACCGCAGATTGTCGGTAGAAATCTGCTCCATCATGTGTTCTGAAAGGAAAAATAAGTTGATAATGCGCTGGTCCAGGATAAAATAATTTGGCAGGTTAACTGCGACGTCTGGGTTAACATACGGAGCATATTTAACACGGAATGCCATAAAAAAAATTGGCACGATTCTCGTGGTGCCTAACATGTTGTTATGTAACCCTGGTTCTAATACAGCGATCAGTAACCAGGTCATCCGACAAGGAATGCCATAATATTAAACATAAGTTGCTGCAAACTGCAAGACAGAACTCCCCACTCCAACAGCGGTACGAGTTGCCACACAGGGCGCGATAAAGGGTCGTGTCACGCTACCTACGAAGTCTGTCTGCCCCATATCGTCGCCAGGACCACTTCACTACCAAGATGCACCACGACGTCCAGATCTACGACGTGTCGATCGCCGTGGATGTTTCCTTACATCAGCCTCGGCATCATTAACAAGGTGGGACTGTCATTGACGCAACTAAATTAAGTGGCTCATAAGTATTCATGAATGTATAGTTATATATCTAACTATTCTTGCCTCCCCCCGTAAAGAACATTGTAAATGTAATGAAATAGTTGTATATGTTGTAAATTAAAGCGGTACGTGATATTTAGACTTCGAGTCTCACTTATATTAACAGAATCCCTAATTTAAACAAGTTATAAAATACTGTACGTTTTATGTAAACGTAACAATGTGTGGGTTTACCTGAGAATATTGGTTTCCAAATACAAATAATACGGCATAATAAATACCACTAACGACTTTCGCGTTTATTACGCATGTTTCAAATGTTTCAGAATACTCTAAAATACTTAGCATATGACGATCTTGCAAAAAAAACTTTCGCTCCGAATGATTAAAGCGATCAGTTGTGTGTGTTGCAGTCTCTCCTCGTGGACAAGACTGCATAATAAAGCGGAATAAAAAACACTCTTTTGGGTATATTTAACTTTTACTTACTTTAATCCTCTATTTTTAACATCCGACTATGATATTACGTAGAATACGATGTGGATGACACTTAAATTGTAACGGTATTGCAGTCAATTTACTAACTTCTCTGCAGAACCATTAAATTACATGTTCAGAAAGTGTATTTCTTTAGTAACTTAAATCCGTATTTTCAAACAATAATATTTATACATTTTTTTTAGATAACGTCATATGTTATGCATTCTCATAGCTAAATTTACGAAAAACACATTCTAAGTGAATCTAAATTAGCGAAGAATATTAAAATTTCGGTATGTTTTAAAATTCAGCTTAAATAAATGCCTTTTTTCTGTAATGGCTTTACAGTTCGACATACATATGCTATTTCTATTGGAGAAATTTACCGGGATTATCTACCATTCTTACTTATTAAATTGGCATCATTCCGCAATTGCTTGTTTTACTTTCCCCAAAAAATAATATATCTTCGGCAAAAATTATTTTCAATAAAATATATTAGTTTTATCCTTATTAAAAAATTCGAAGTTGTAATACTTTACTATCAATATGGCGGTAATGAAATTATGATTTCAGCGAAGTAGTTTAATACAGCACCGTTCATTTACAGTACATACGCTTTTGTTAAGCAAATTACTTACGTAACAAAACCTTATTCCTGATAAAAATGTATATTTATTTAAATCTTATGTGAGAATATCGCCTTACTGAAAAGCGTATTTTTGTTTTAATTTTTCTGTTTTTGACTACGCTGCCGTTACGGTTTCTCTACTACAATCACAAATACTTCCTTCCGATCCGTCCTCCAGACATAGAACAAGCATAATAATGCTACGCCAGGAAATTTTCCCTTTCGTGTTACCTATTTAAATTGTACAAAGGCAAATCATAGGACTTTCATTTAAGAGGACGAAGTTTACATAAGTGGCCCGACCAGCCTTAATTTCTTTTCCTGCAACTTCTTGAAACATTTTAGGATAATGCGCTAACACTTGTCTTATTCAAGCCATGGCTGAATTTCTTATAGTCTCTGATATAAAGACCCATTGCTCTCGTCTCTGACAACCTCGGTTTTGACGAGACGAAATTTTTTTTTATGAAACGTACTGCGGAGTTACAGTATTTTGTCATTACATACGGTAACTCAAATATATTTTAATTGAGCACGATAGGTTTAATCGTTCTTAGAACAGAATATGTTCCCGTGAATTCATGCCTGAACGGAATGAAATCAATGAAATGTCTAACCTAAACAGAAATGTAACTATTAATGCATTAATGCATGAACAATAACAATAATAAGAATTTGTGGGACCATATTCTGAAACTGAAAAGAATTTTCTGTTCTTGTATAGTAAATATCAAAACGTAAAATATGTATGGTAACTAAATTTAACGAATGCAAACTGTCGCATCAATAAGCAGCCACAATTATGGCACAGCTGGTTTTCCTCGAAGTAGCGCTGAAGAAAAGCCGTTCGGAAGAAATTATGAAACGTGTTCAGAACAACTGATTAGCCGTGAAGTTCGGAACAAGCTTAGTTCTGTACGTTTCTTCAATTCGTCCGACAATGTTCGAAATAAACACTCATGAAATCTAAGTGCAAAGGAAGTGGATAACACCAATGATAATACATTATTTGAAATCGTTTACTCTTCCGATTGAGTTTTGACGTGTTCACGCCTTTCCTTGGTATACGTAAAAAATTGTGAACTACAAGGAAATTTGAACATTGCTCAGTAAGCGAACTTTATACTACGGCTCAGAACGCTCAGTACTCAGTAAAATATTAGCTAGAAAGAGATATTTGGGTCAGTGCGTTACAGCTAAGTTTTCAACTAAATGAGTATGGAAGAGCGTAGGAATGAAAAGATGGAGGAAACAGGAAATGCTCTAGAAAACCCACCTAAACAACGACATCGTCCGGCACGAAACCCGCATGCGAAAATCCGAATCAACCCTGCATGGAATCGAATCCAGATCCTCACGATAGGAGACGAGCACTCTAACCGCTCAACCAACTGTAGCCTCGATCCCTAGTTAGAATCCTAGCGCGTGTTAGTATGTATAATTACATTATCCAAGCAGTTTCAAATAAAAAAAAATATGGTTTTGTATACCGTAAAAAAACTTTGAACAAGTATTTTCGTCACAGAGTAAATATAAGTAATGAGATCACAAAGTAGCTTTTCAAATACGTCAGTTTAGAGATTGGCATCACTGCACGAGCAGTTAGAAAGGTCTTACTTACCAAAAGCGAGTGAAGACGTCACTGCCAGGAGCAGCAGCAGAGGAAGCATCGTGATTTTGTTCGTTGAAGAGGAAAACCTGAAACACGCAAACATACAATGTTAGCCTAAATGCATTTAACATATACGCGGAGGAAACTTCCAGCATGGTGGGTTCAGATAGTACCCCAAGTAAAATTTTCAATCGTCCATTTAGTGATGAGAGCGGTTTATAGGTCCACTCATGGGCAATTCGTTTCGAGAGCAGTGTAATCTCCTGCTAGCAAATGAAACGTGTTAAAATGCGAGAAAAAATGTAAACAATAGACCCTTTCCAAAACCAGAACAAAAACAATTTAATGTTCTATGTTGATAATGTATGAAGCACAAGAACGAAACAAATATTAGGTTTATATGTAATATACATATAGTAACGCATGGAAGAAGCTGCTGATTTCGTTATTTAGCACAATGTTCAAATGCATTTTTAAAAATGTGGGCTTAGTTTGAATTACCTTAGTTTTCAACTCTTTATTACATGCAACCTTTCAGACATAACTTGGTGATCAGCAAAAACCTGTAACGTCACAGGTTAAAACCTACCTCACTCTAGAAGGGCACATTTTATAAACGCCTTCAGAGTGATAGTTTACAAGGTAGGAATATCTATTATGTAAAAATGCATGTTTGTTCGTTTTCTGTGTATTCCTATACCATTCATCCAATTGCGATGTAATGTTGGTAAGTTGTTCAGCATGTGCCCGCAAACGTTTTTGTCACAGAAAAAAAAATTAAGGGGAAGGAGAAAAAACGACGTTCCCAAAAATTGTATTGGGTGATTTGGGGAAGGGGGTACCTTTGATGAGTGCAACATGGAAGGTTTCTGCAAAAAAAAATTGTATTATTTTTTAGGAAAAGGAGTGGGAATTGATATGTGCTACAGTTGCAGAACAAGATATTAAAAATGGTTAGTGAAAAATAGAAGAAGGGAAATTTCAATACGTGCTGGGAACAGCTATTATCTTTAAAAAGTAAAAAAAAAAATCATTAAAATCACTCATATACACGCAGTGATAATACGATTTATTGTGTTGAAAATATTCTTATCTTATCCTAGGGCAAATTAATTACTACATTTAAGAAAATAAATATGTCTAACGCATTATAATTTAACGTTTACGAGAATATATATATATTAAAACAAGATATATAAGGAAATGTTTTAACTATGTAAACGGCACCTGTCAATGAACTTCTTAAGGCCAAAGTTTCCTATTTATGCTGGTTTTGCGAGTTTAATTTTTTTCAAATCCTGAAAGGGGGCAGACATCGAAAAACCGTTACATAGAAATGTTCGAGGTTGTTTGTGCTATGTAGCCTAATTTTTTTCGATACATATGTTTATATGGTTTTGGCTAGTTACCAACTTAATTAAATTTCCTTAAGGTCAATAATTTGCTACATTACAAAAACTCATATTTTGATAAAAATTTGCCTACATAGAACAAGCAGCTCCAAACATTTGAATGAAACAGTTTTCCGATCTGCTTCATTTCAGGATTTAAAAAAAAAAAAAAAAAAAACTTTCTAAAATAGCACAAATATAGGGACCCGTGGCTTTAAATAATACAAGCTCTGTTCCGTAGTGAAATATTGGTCCTGTTTTAGATTTTGTAAGAGTGTTTTGTTAGATTTATCGTGAATTTAAGTCGAGTTTCACAAAAATGTTTCCGATTACGTCAACTGTGTTCACTGAACAGACAAATCGAAAATATATTTGTCACTTTATGCAAATTATCGCAATACAAATTTAACGTACTGCGTAACTCATTTGTGTGCTACGTGCATTCAGAAAGTTGATGCCTACTTACCCGTCAATGAGGTGTTGCTCTGCAGACACGTGTGAGATAGCTCAATGCTGTGAAGCTACCCAAGAGACAGCTTGCACGAGAGATCGCTAACTACGATCTTCGCACTGAATTTCTTCTTTCGAGCCGTTGTATATATACGCAGATACAAGGAAAAATGTTTGCAAGCTGAATTGTCGTATCAGTCGCAGAGATCTCGTACGCGAGCCTGAATTATCGTACTAGGGATATTGCGCACGGAAAAGTCTAATGTGTTTTACAATTATAGAGATTAAACATCGTGATTATTTTTATAATGTATCCGTAAGATATTACGGTTACAGCATTTCAAAGTTGACATTTTGTTTTAGAACACGTGAAGCGTGCTATAAAAACGATATCTCTCGTTTGTGTCAGCTAACACTTATCCCTCGTTTACGTACCATAATTATAAGGAGTTTTTCAGTGGTCCGATTCTGCGAAACCGTAACAGTTCAAAGCTGCGCGAATTGCTGTTTGGCGTATATTTCATGGAAATGCTTTTCCTCAAGAGATATGCTTTTAAATTTTTAATACACGCGAGAGGGTGATAACCTCAGTGTTAGCTGTCTTGAGAGAAGTCTTCGAGAGACCCATTATTTTATCCGCAAGAGCCAGTTAAAGAAAATAAATCCATACGGGCGAGGCTGATACACACGTCAGTAATAACTCCATCTCTGTGTGTGAAGCACAAAGTCGTTGCAAAGTAGTCGTTATGTATAGAACTTAATATATTGGCCCCAAAATAGGATTTCTGAAAAGTATGGTGTAAGTATATTTACGTTTTACTACTCACGATTATATTTACAGAGCAGTCTGCAAATGAGTTCTAATTCAGTTAGGGGTGCACAATACAATTTTAATAGGCATGACTAACTTTTTAAAAAATTCGAAGCGTCGTTAAATGATTAATTAATTTTAGTAATGAGGGTATTGGAAATATTTCAAAAATATTCGCCGACTACGGCAGTGGCGGTTTAAAGCATTCAACATGATCATTATAGTTTCGAAGGTCAAAATAAAGTTCCGGAACAAGTAAACTGTAATTTATTATTTGTAACTTCAACATGCTGATATGTAGGAGTGTTAAGAAAGTTGTGATGGTAAAATCATTTCCAATGCATCAATGAAGCATTCCTATATATATTACGAAACTCTCAAATGTATGCTAGTGTTACTAGACTCTATGGTTACAATGCTCAACTTTTGCTCTCCTTACAAGCTGACTAACGGTAAGCGTCTCATAATATGTATGGGTTTATTACTTTCATCACTAAATAGGAAGCATTTTACAGTGTATGTTCAAAACGTGAAAGTTTAATTACCTGTAGCCATGCACTATTTTCTTCTGGGTAATCCAGAGCAACAAATTGCCAATATTAAATGTATTTAACATAATTTTAATGGCTTTTAGTTATAGTTTATATTTAATGCTACGCATATACCCATATAAAAAGCCGAATATGCCATTTTTCTCAGTACAACCAGTTTAACTTCATTTCCGTCATTTTGTCGCACCCTCTACACACTTACAGAAATTTAAATTAAACTTAAACTCAACTTGAAAATTTACTTCTGTTTCAAGTTATTATTCAGTTTTCAACTAGACAGTAACAACATTTAACACAATATTTCTTGGCTTTTATTTCGGTAACTTACCGAACGATGCCAATAGCTGACGCAATTTTCTCATTGAAAAATACCATCAAATATATCGCTCTGAATGCCGACACTGCAGTACATTTGAAGTTTGTAGTTAGTATGCTACATTTTTATTTATATGGTGGTTGATAGTGGTTTTTAAGATATGGTAGTTCAAATGACAAATACTTTAGAGTCCCCAATTTAAAGTGTTTTAGCCTGTAAAAGGAAAATGTGCTTATAATATTCCCTTATACAGTATTATGTACGTGTACCTTTTGGCAAGAAACAGTGAATTATTTCATTAGATATTTGGTGAAAATCTAATATCTCATTTTGAGCTGACCCGTCTTTGTGAGCATACGTCACTGCAAGCGTGTGTTCACAAAATGGTTCAGATCATAAAAATTAACCCATTGCATGAATTGTTTGAATACGGCGTAAATTTTCATGGTGTGCTATACCGAAAAGTAGAATCTTAAAAAGGCTGTAAGTTAAAACTTAGATTAAGCTAATTAGATCACTTTCCTGACAAGATGTTAACGTGCGTGTGTATCTCAGCGTGTGTATGTACGACCGTGATAAATGCTTTTGAATCAGAGCAGCGACTGTTTTATAATTAGGTTTACATTTATCATTAAGCTGTTTGATCTTATGTGTAAAGTTTCTGCCCACTTAAGTTAATTATTTACAAAATTGTTGTAATTTTAATTTGTAGAGGATGTGTAACAAGTTGACAGTTTATTTTTAAGTATTAAATTCAGTAGACTATATTGAGGAAGATCCGTCATTTTGAAATAGAGCTGAACATTATCCATTTATCATTTAGTGTCATATTTTTCATCATAAGATAAAAAAAAATTAGCACATATTGAAACGTTTTTATTCAGACGAGTATGTTATTGCTTCGAAGATAGGACATCAATAAATTAAGTTTTTTAAGCATATGTTATAAACAACCCAACTGGTTTTTGCTCAATTGTATTGTAAGAAAACCCTAATGCTAATGAGGTTTCATTCTAAAGTTTTTTTTTTTCGGGGTTGACTCTCTCTCTCTCTCTCTCTCTCTCTCTCTCTCTCTCTCTCTCTCTCTATATATATATATATATATATATATATATATATATATATATATATATATACACACACACACACTCTAAATCAGTATCAATTACCATACTATGTGATCGATTTAGACCATGGACAAATATTTTCGGTAAGTTATTTTGTGTATAAAATGTAATTACCATAAACTCGTTATTTAATCATCCATTTTACAGGCATGTAGTCAATAACATTTAAATGTTTTACGCAACCACAACTTCTATAGTTAATTTTGCAAGTTGTGCATGTAAGTATAATTATGGAAGGCATTATTATCATATCTAATTCAAATTACTAAGATTTTTTAAATCATATCAATACATGTAAGACTAAATTATGAACTATTCCTAATAATTCCAATAATCCTTGATACGCAAAAAAAGTTAAAACTACATGCACCACTGTTCTATTGCGTTACCTATTTAGGCAGACATTATGCAATACCGTTTTGCATATGACAAATTTCCACATTACTGCCAAAAAGTTATTTTAATATTGTTTTAATATAATTTATCCCGTAGGCGTACCTGCCCTTGAATTGCACAGGGCCTTGAGAGATACACGAAGGGGGAAGAAGAATGGTCGGAATCGGCCAGGGCTTGTATGAGAGACCATTCCAGGGAGTGATTTTAGAAAACCCGGAAAATCATAATCAGTTGGCTGTACTCGGTGGTCGAACCCAAGACCTTCCGAATGCGAGGCGGTTGTTTTACCACAGCTCCATAACACTCGATGGTGGAATTTTAGTATCTTACAACATCTACTATATGGTGTAAGCAATATTTTCAGCCACTTAGTATAAGAGAGTTTAAATTACACTCATCAACCTACAAGTACATCATGCTTTAACCATAATTTAGTAACCTTGTGTTACGTGAGTGGTGACGGTATTACGTCGTAGTTCAAGCAATTCCTGTTGTGATTCCTACCACTTTTAATACTTCCTATTGATGTCATTGATTTAGTGGTATAAATGATGCATTATTGACACACGGAAAATTGATTAAATTCACTAAATCATACGAAACAGTAGGGGTCGTGGTGGCTGAGAGGTCAGACCTCTCACCAAGGCGATCCGGGTTCGATTCCCGGCGGGGTTGGTCCCCGGATTTTCGCATGTGGGAATCGTGCCCGACAATGCCGCTGTTCGGCGGGTTTTCTCGGGGATCTCCCGTTCCCCCCCACCCATTCATTCCGGTGCTTCTCCATACTGACATCATATCCCCCCTCACCAGCGCTCAAGACCTCGATGTTAAGCGCTGACCAAAATCTCTCACTCACTATACGGAACAGTATTGAAGGAAATAGGTTCAATAATTAGCTTATAACACGTGTTTACGTTTAAATGTTATGTAATACCTAAATACAGTTCACGTACAGGTTGTAAATATATGTGGCTCACCATTTCATATTATAAAAGCAAGAGAAAATCATACATATAAAGAAACACGCATATTTACTTCAATAGAGTCAGGCCTATTGAAATTGAAACACACTTAGAATTAACATAAGCCTTTTAAGGTTATGTGAGGAATTTTTTTTGTGTATGTACATTACTTTCTGCTTTTAACGTGATCTCTATTACGTACAGGTAATTCTAAATTTATTATTCAAAAGTGTTTACATAATGAACGTAAGTGAATGGTCTTTTCAACAGAAGCTGACACCTCATATTTTGATGTGAATATGTATATTTTACGCTAGGATGGTGCTCACATATTCTTCGAACATGTGTCTTCCGTAACACAGATAACTAAAATATACCAAACAAAAGTAGTTTAATATTTGTTCAAGTGCGGTAAATAATAACGGGTAATTACACGCTACAGTGGAAAAAAATGCTAAGATTTATTTTAATCAGCTTAAACTTTCGTATAGAATTATGTAATCGGTACCAAAAATTCCTAGAATTGATAACTTAGTATACAACCTCTATTACGTAAAACTACTTCTTGAATAAACGCGTAAACAATGGATAGTGGTCTCAGAAACGCGTGCTTACTGCGATTACAAGGAATTTCATGAACAGAGATATCGCGGTCAAATAGTCAATGGTCCGTTACTATCAACGGGCATTGGCCTCTTCATTTTCTTCAGATAGCTGAATTATTTACCAAAATAGACGTTAATTTCGAAATAGCAAATACGTACATCACTGCTGTTCTAAATTCTGCAAAGACTGACCGACACGTTGATTAAAGACTTCCACGAATGTCAACCTGGAACCCACCGTCGCAAAGGTACTTAATCTAGGCGATACTGTATCAATGAAATTTACCTTCAGAGCCACTTAATTTTACGACTACCTAAGACACTTGGTCCCAAAAATATAATTTTAAACTAAAAAATAAAACTTTTTAAATTTATTTCATTTAAAATAACGGGCAGACATAAAAAATGCATCACATTCAAATAACAAGGGAAGATATTTAACTTAATTACCTTAACTTAATGAACATTTCAATAATTTACTTTTATATATTCAAACGGTATTTTTTTTTTAATGGTTTCCGACATTTTGATAGCAGGCGAGAGTGGATCAGTCTGCGTGTCGGATCTGGCATGCCGGACGTCAGTTGAGAAGGCCAGGTAGAGAGCATACGCGGTAAACTAAGCAATATTTTACGATGCACTTTACATGTATTTACTAGTAATAAATAGTTATTATTACGAACGGAGGTACTGATTTTTTTAGTTATGCAATGTATTTATACTGTAAGGAAGCTCACTTTCGACATTTCAGAAACTGAATCGTTGTAGAATATTGTGATATATATAAATAAATATATGTACTGCACTTATTTAACATTCCTGTCTGTGTGTGTACGTGTGTCTGCCTAGGTGAGAGTGCGTGTGTATGCTCTCTAAAACGTTTGGAAACACGGGCCAAATTGTATAAGACTTGATACACATAAAGTACTAAAAATAATGGAATTTTATTTATTTCTATTATGCCATGTT
Source organism: Medauroidea extradentata (assembly GCA_003012365.1). Classification (NCBI taxonomy): domain Eukaryota; kingdom Metazoa; phylum Arthropoda; class Insecta; order Phasmatodea; family Phasmatidae; genus Medauroidea; species Medauroidea extradentata. The sequence continues at coordinate 93,788 of PNEQ01057423.1, forward strand.
CATATTTCCGAAATGACAATTTAAAATTTTTTTTCGGCCATACGAAATATCTAAGGAACCACATTTTAGAATTACATCAAACTGGGTACACATTAAGAACATAGTAAGGTTACTTAACTTTTAATAACTTAGTTTATGCCTTGCACATAGTTCCGAAATAGCGGACATTTTTATATTTATGACATTATATATCTGAGGAAATATTTTTCCCAACTTCATCGAACTCGGTACACATATATCACATATTAAGCTGACTGGTCTTTACGTATTTCGTTTATACTATGTTCATATATTTATAACAGTGACCATGAATATATTTTTAACACAATATAACATATCGTATTAATTTTTTTTCGAAATTTCGTTTACGTTGGTAAACATATACTACATGAAAAGTTTACTTCACTTTTGAGTATTTCGTTCATCCTGAGTTCATATTTTCATAATGACGACCGTTGTAATATTTATTTCACAGTATGACATAACTAAGGAAATATATTTACGGTGTCGCAATCCCGCGGCGTCGGTGGCGTCGCGGAAGAGTAGGAAGACGATTGCACAACCCCGCGGCGTCAGTGGCGTCGCAGGACGGCAGTAAGTAGGTGCTGGGTAATCAACAAGTCACCAAAAAGTGGCGGATTGCGGCAACAGTGGTATCCCAGGAATCCGATGACTCGAGGAGTTAAGTGGGTCTTAAC
>PNEQ01057424.1:6829-25612 GCA_003012365.1 Medauroidea extradentata
GTGTTTCATAAATTGATAAAAAATACGTTTTGATAAATTGTTTATCTTAGCGGAAAGGAAGTGGGCGGAGTTTAGTCCGACCGCCGTAACATCAGCGCCAATAAAACACAATATTCTCGGTAACTTGGTGAACTACAGCCAAACAACAAGGGGGTCAAATATCCAGGCGAGTGTCCAGACCTGTTCTTCTACGGCCGTGACCTAGGCTAAGAAAGATCAATGTTAAAAGTTTGGCATAAAGAAAATAGAGCGCTGGTATCGCTAATGGGTGCAAACTGACCAATCATATAGAGCTATCCTGAATTTTAAGTTACATAAAGTTTATAATGTAAAACGCGAAATTGGCTTATTTTCACTTTAAAATTAAGTTAAATGAGTTCTGTCATTTCCAAGCTTATTTATAATTAATGTTACTACAGTTTCGCATTTATCTGGTTCCTTAGCGATAGCAGCGAAGCTAGCGGCTGAAATTTTCCCTGTGCCAAACTCTCCCATAAGAAAACACATTTTCTTTCTAACCTGTAGTAGAATTAACCTTACCTAGGCCGAAGGTACGGGAAGCCTGCTTCCTCCCCTATCAGTCGCGTCATTGGTCGCGTGAAGGTCGATTCTTAATGACGTCACATTCGTAAATTCTCGGTACCGACCTCGGTAAAGTTCGTAGCCTCCCACCAACACTAGCGCAAATTGTGGTAGAATCTTTCCCTTGCCAAACTCGTCCATAATAAATTCCTTTATCTTCCTAATCTGCAGTAGAATTAACTACACGTGACGACCACAGCATCGACTGAAATGCTCATAGTAGGAAACTTTCAATATAGGCCCTACGCCGTGCAGCGACGAAAGTCAAGGATACTAAAATACGTGCTCCATTGTTCACGTGCACACGCTCAAAGGAAAAACTCTTGCGTGTCAGTGAATTACTAATTAAGTCATTTAAATTTCAAAGTACATGCAGGTACCAACCCTGATGTGTTGTCTCGGCTCCATTAAATGTCAACCTTCAAGTCAACTTATTATCATAATTTCATGCACGGCTCTGCGATAAATAACAAATTATTCACGTGTAGAAAAACATGGGGGAAAAAAATTTTATTTGCTGTAATGTTGACTTTTTCAGTGTGTGCAAATATATGACTGTGCTAAAAAGAAAACTCATTGTAATTAAGTCAATGAGACCACATTTCTAGACCGTGCGCAAAATTAAGGTGATGCCCTAGTAGCGTGGCGGGTGTGTTGCAAGGTAAGCTGTACTTTGTGACGTCTGTACAAATTCATGAGTTGGCTATTGTAGTGGTGAGGCACAAGTGTGATGCCTAGAGCCACGATTTTGTCGAAAAAAAAATTTGCGCAACACTTTGTTTCAGTGACTTACGTGCACATCGGCATTTCTGCTTCATGGTTATACGCAGTGTCTTCGGTCAGGCGCGTCTCTTATTTGACAGCACCAATCAGAATAAGATTATTGTGACTTCATTCTGCTGTGATTTGCCAGTAGATTCCCAAGAAAAGTGAGAGTTAAAACATCCAATCACTGACCACGAACCAGAACTGCAGATGTGCACATAAGGCATTCAAACTAAATGGGGATAAAATCTTTCCGCCACAAAATCATGGCTCTAGATGCCATTTATAATAGGAAACTCTCGGATTTGTACAGACGTCGCGAAATACAACTTACCGTGCAACACACCCACGCTTGGTGGTCATTGAACTAGCGAAATATTCCTATTCTATGAATATAGGCACGATTATTTCGCGAGTTGATTCTACGTCAGGTTGAACGTCAATGACTAGAGTCAGTGATTTTTGGTGAAAAGAATTTTGCAACAACTTGTTTCAATGCCTTACGTGCACACCTGCAATTCTGGTTCGTGTTAATTGGCAGAATATAATAGGGCAGAGGCGTGGCTCATTTGACTGCACCAACCAGAACAATGTTACCGCGACACCACATGTCCTTGATTTGCGGTTAGGACTCCGAGACGCCGAAAGCTAAAAACTTCCAATCACTGAACATGAAGCAGAGAAACATAGTGTTCACATAAGACATTGAAACAAATTGTTGCAGAATTCTTCTCACCAAAAATCACTGGCACTATCAATGACGTATACTTTACTCATCCTCCTGTGATTTGACGAGAGAGGTTTTAACACACATTTGACGACTACAGCCAGTGATAAATAAGGAAACATGTCGCGGGGATATCACGTGCTACACGTTTGTACTGTTAGAAGCCAATGGACATTCCGCTTCAGCCGGTACACGTATAGAACTGAGAAGTCTAGGCTGTTGCCAGATCAATACGCGAAATACTCGTTCCTCTATACTATGATGATTATGCTGTTGGAAATATTGCTCCGACTTTAGAAATATCCAGATCCATGTCAGACTGCGACCAAAGAGTGTTACAGACGGAGAAAAGTAGAGGACTTATATCGTCGATAGCGAAGTTAACAGAGACGAATCTCTATCTCGTAAAAGGAACCACTGAAGGAATCAGCCATTCTACTACCGGTTAGAATAAAACATACTTTAATATCGTTTTCATAAATTGAGATCTGAAATTATTTATACATTTGGTAGGTAATACATGCTTTACTAAAGTACTTGGCACCACAACGCAGCGCAAAAATTACATAATACTGGAGGAATGTGGTAGAGAATATACGGGGAAAAGAAATGAAATGCACATATCCGGGCACACAACGGTAATATGAATATGTGCAACTAAACCAATCGCATATAGGTATTACAACGGTTTACGTCCTCTGACGAATATTTCGCAAAAAAGTACTATTATTTCATAGGGTTATCCTTTGTCGACCGGCTATGCAACACATATGTTGCGTACTGCACTGTAAATTTTTTTTGTACTTTTACAAAGCAAATCTTTGGAAACCCAGTTGCCAAATAAATTCCTTGTAAATCTACAATGGTTGTCCTTGTAATAAAATGCAAAGCATATGTTTGTAAAATTACAATGAATAGACTTGCTGTTATACTTTCAATGAGGACAAAATAAATTAAATGCTCATTGTACTTCATAATAACACTGAACAAATTTATCAAATAACTTTGGAATAAAAGCCGTTGAAGTTAAATTATTTTTTAAAAAAATATCGGAGGTGTTGAGTTTCGGACCACTCCCCCTGCGTTTAAATTTCACGCATCTTACCACTGTGACTTCTGTATCAGTTAGATTTTATTCATTTGTAGACATTCAATGTACAGTAAAGTATTAATTCTTTCTTTTAAAACACGCAATTAATATAAACATTCACTTTATTCCTGAAAAATGCTTTCCACAGGTTTGATCTTTGCACAAGTAATTTCCGGCGAACCTACGATTTTGGTAGACTACATATTTTTTCCGATTTTTTTTTTGCAAACAAAATCCTTTTAACATTATAAACTAATAATTTTACAAGGAAAATTTTTCAACATTTACAAAAGTTTGTACAACAAAGAAGTGCCTCGTCATATTTTACAAAAAAAAAAATACTGTGCAGGAACTAACGGTGTATATGTACGAGGAATTCCTTTGTAGTATTACACAGTTTACCTCTGTAACTTCATAAACTAATGATAAATCTTTGTACTTTTACAAGGATTTCTAAAAGCAAAAGGAAACTATTAAATTTTTTTAGAGTGTGTCGTTACGATGGCCGTCTGCCCAGCACGCCGAGCGGTGTGTGGAACTTCGTCCGCCAGCAGATTATTCGAAAACTACTCATCGAACATGAGTGATGTGTGTTTAAGAATAGCATTTAAACAACGTTACACGTGTGCATACCCATTTCAAGTTCACCACTAACTACTGAAGAATATTTTCTAACGGCCGAAAATTGCGAAAATAGGAGTGTCTGCGGTCTTTTGTAGGTACGTAACTCTTGACGTAGAATATTTTAAAAGGTATAGGCGGGTACAATTCACCTTTATCTTTAACAACACGTCATAAATATGGCTAGGAGTATTTCGCGAGTTCAATGACCAACATGCTAGAATCCGTTATCATGTGTATACCAAAGATCTACCATTTGTCCAAGACCTGCTACTCATTCAGACAGCAGACAATGAACGAATAGCTGAGGCTTGAGTATGCGTAGGACATTGGATTCTAGCATGCAGGTCATTGAACTCGTGAATTTTTCCTAGCCCTATTCATAAAATGACAGGGTCAACACTGAAAGACTCATACAGGCGCATTGCCTCTATCCACAACATGAGATGTGTTCTGCAATGTATCGGCAGTTGAGCGAGACAAGGACCTCGTCGTAACATGAGTGAGGTTGCTCGCACAGTGTACGCCAGTCAGGAGAATGTAAGGAGGGCGCTACATAAACACTTACAACCACACGATCACCACAATAAGCACAACACATGCTGATTCCAAACCACGAGTTGACTTCGTTCGCCGGTTTCTGCACCGCTGAGCCGGGCACGGCCGACTTATCACGCATTGTTTCGTGGAGGACACAGCGGCTGTCACACGCGGCCGAGTCGTCAAGCCGAAACACGAGTGTGTTCGCAGCAACCCAACGCAAACAGCTGTGGTGTAGTGGTGGACTCACATATAGGCGCGACAGAAGCGACAAGGCACAGGAACCTCCGCGGTTTTGCAAAATAATGTGGCACGAAAAATTCTTGCGATTTTCCACTACCTCTAATCGTAAAAATCTGTTTATAGTATCTCTGACCTTAAATATACTCAGTTTCAGTGAAGTGTCTGTTGGTTCCCATCTGCCCGACAGTAACGTGCCAGTGTGTCCATGCTGTTTGCTTGGGACGTGCAGGCAACGATGAAACGCTCGGGGCATTTACAAGGGAGGGATTTAAAGGGGAGGGGGCTACCGGGCTGAAGGACTCTTCTCCCCCTTCAATCGTGTTCAACATTATGTAGCCAAATTATGTCCAGTCGCCTCAAGGAAACTGGAGTTTTGTTCTATGATGATCCAAGTATATATGTGCCCTACTTGTATGTATGTTATTTTTAATGTTCTGTAACAATAAAAATAAATAATCACACTTTTGAGATGGCTAGTAATTTTTACAATCCTTAAAATCAGATAAGCCCCCCCCCCCACCCACCACAAAAAAAAATGTTTCTAAATCGGCCACTGTAGTTCAAAGGTGCACGTCAGTGGCGAAGCGAGGATGTGTTCCAAGAGAAGCTATGCTAAGCAGAGACTATACACAACTTTTGAGTTGTCTGTGAAACCATTATGTCGGAATCACATAGGTACGACAGAAGCGACACGACGAGCGACACTAAAATTATTGTTATTGCGAGCACTAGTTTGGCTGCCGCGCGACAAATACTACAAATGTATTGTATGTAAATAGTTCATTACCACTACACCCTAACCTCTAGTGCGTCAATCACCAATGTTTACAGTATTTCAGGGTTTTTTTGTGCGTTTGCGAAATGTGGAAATAAACGCACAATTACATGTTTGCTTAAAAATTTTAGAATTTGCTTACTTGAACCAAAAAAAGAACTCTCTTTTAAAATAAATAAACGCAATTTACTACCAACTCACCTGTTTCATCAACATGTGTGCGCAAAATTTATTTCCTACTCAAATAAAATCGATATTATTTCTATTTGGAATGCACGTTGCGTCCGCCATTTTTGTCGCCCTGACATCAGAGAAACCAAGGTGCTGATTGGCGGACATCTTTTGTTTTTAGTGTCGCGGCGGCCGTGTCGCGGCGGCCGTGTCGCTTCTGTTTTGCCTGTGTGATTCCGCCATCACCCTTGTTACCACCGTTAGTGAATGGCTAGAAGAGCATAAAACTCATATTTTCAAATAAAGTGTACTCTTATAGCCGGCGTACAAAGTCATCAGTTTACAATTATTGTACGTCTCTCGAGGTCAAATTGCAAAACATCGAAACACAGCAAACTCAGACTATGAGCAAAAATTCTTCTCTAGTAAAGTATATCTGAAGAACAAACTCTCTCTCTCTCTCTCTCTCTGACGCCATAATATTGTACATTTAATTGCGGCGGAACATATTACGCTAAACAAATGCATTATTCTGGGTAAATGTCTGCTTACAAAGTTGGCTAATATCATAGTTTAGGTATATCGTTTTGTAGTTTTTTTAATATTGCCTTTCAAAAACGTGTAGATTTCAGTTGGTATTTTTAGCGTTTATCTGCAATTCACAAACAATTTTAATTGTTTTAATAATTGTTATAGCCGTACGATATATGTTGTTTACTATGTAATTATTGTTTAAAGAAATGCAAATTTTTCAGTTTTCATTGTTTTTGTATAATGACACGTACAAAGTCAAATTAGGATGAATGGTTTTATGCTAGACAGGAAAACTAGCTGACTTGTAGAAATTAAATAATTCACTCTGAAGTACAGTGTCTAGCGCTACGCCAAAACCTGTATAAAAACAGCATTGAATTTTTTTTGTATTTTTTTTTAATTTAAGTACATTTTCTATTTTTAATTTCAAACTAACAACATTTGTAAACAAACAGAATAAAATTCGATGATTTTATACAGGTCTTGACATTGACTGTGACACTGCACTTTAGTGTGAATTATTTCATGTCGGTAAGTCAGATTTTTTTTTTTTAATTTCAATGAATTTTATTGGAGGTTTCAAAGAGAATAATATTTTTCAGAAACTGTAAGGAAGGTATTTTGGATCGGTTGTAGGGAGGATGGAGAATTTTCTGCTTGTGGGTTAGTCAGATGGTATCCTACTGGTTTCGGGGAACTTCATAAATACTAATATACACGATAGCATGAAACGGTGTTATGCAAACTTGAGCTTTGACATGCAATTATACCAAAACTATAAAAGCGAGAAAAAAATTTCAATACAGTTAAAAACAATAGTTACACAGTGTACGTCTACACAGCAAACAATATCTCGTATGAATATAACAATTATTAAAACAATTAAAATGTTTGGTGAACCGCCCCCTTAAACAACCTTTTTTGTTTGCAGCAACAAACATTTTGCTGTGGTAAATAAAGTGTTTTTACAGTGTAGACAAGGCTAAGTGCCCTGATGTTCAACTAAACAACGTGGCTACGGGACCCACCATTTTCCGGCGGGTACGTCTCTTTGTGAAATGCCATCATTTGCGGCGCAGATAATCGTCTATGAAGCCTGCAGTCACTCAGTCACCACGTCAATACAACAACTGCAGCGGCACAATAGCATTATGTCACAGTTCTGATCCTCCCTCTCTCCTTCCCCTTTATTCAGGCTCAGCGTTTCGAAAAACTCTCCGATCCGCACACACAAACCAAGCGTGAATTAAATTCGTCACTGACGTCCCCGTAATCGGATTTCATGATTCCAAAAACCTCCCACTGTTTACTTCGGGCCCTGCCCCTGGTAGCTTGTATTCAAGTCGCCCTACGCACAGCGCTTAGGCCGGATTCACAACCACACTACGTAGGGTTTTTGGATTGGATTCACAACGCCATATAATCTAGATGGGCACTAAGTGGTTTTTGTTAATGCAAAATGTCAGCAGTAAATTATGGCACGTTAACAGTTTTGAAACGTAAGCAATAAAATCATTTAAGGCAAAAGGATGAAGTATTTAAACATTTGTTAAAATTTACTTAAGATTTCGTTCTTACGGCAACTTAAAGTTGGATTCACAACCTCACTTAACGTACACATGCACGCTAAGTGTTGGTTGTGAATCTACCTTAAATGAAATTAAATAAATTTCTCTCGTTGCCAGGGCAAACACGAGTAATAACTTGATAATTGTCATACATAAACAAACTACCGTCAATTGTTACTTTTGAGTTAAAGGTGTTGAAAGATTCTTCGCTCTGAAACAGTCTCGCAAGAGGTAATTTAGTCCTATGAAGTCAGAATTTATAATAACAGCACAAAGGATTAAAATGCTTTTTGTAAGACTAATTGAACGCTGAATAACCTTACATGTTTTACCACAAACTAATAATTGTCGCATAGGTAGTTGGTAAATAACATCGTCCAATTATCGATACTACCTCTCTCGTAACATCTGATACACAAGTGTGCTCAATTACGCTCGTTAGATTGGTAAGCAAGAATCACATCACATAAATGTCAATCAGAAAGATCGCGCAGCCGAAAAACAAACTCGGCAAAAAAAAATGGCGTGACAGCAAGGCGAACTGCGCTACACGGACAAAACGATCCCAGTGTCAGGCAGCTGTCACGTGACAGCAGCCTGCGAGGAGGTTATGGGGAGGAGCGTTGGTCAGTTGAACCGAATACCTTGGAGACTGTGATCTTGAACGATTCCTTCAATGGGTTAGTATCATAAGCTGAACCGTTTTTATGAACATATGTCACTGCGAGCAAATGTTTCCTAGTTGCAGAAAAAAAAAACACAATAAAACCTAAAAGTGAAAAAAGAGAAAGCCAGTATTACTTGATTATTTCTGCAAGTCGGCAATATTAGCTCGTAATGGCGTTATGGCCATAAAAATTGTTCAGTTTACCATATAAATTAATACCGGACAGCTATATGATAATAGTCAAGTGAAGTATGATCAAAATAACCTGGTGGCATAAGATAAAAGTTCTGAGTAAATTAACGCTATTACATTTTGTTAACAAAAATTTTATCTTGTTTATATGTTTGGCATACTGCAGATTTGGTTTTGTTCTGTTACTTTTGGTTGCGGTAACAAGTACTGTTTATTTGTCGAAAAAATATAAAGTTTTCCTCCTCATTGTTGTGTTGGCAGCGTAACTCTCATATTAATACAATGAAGTGTGCTGTTGTCTGATGGCTCGATGAAGAAACACAATCAAGAGTTCTCGCAGAACTGCACAAACAATCCGGTCCTGGTTTAAGGAGGTAGTTTCCCAGATAACTTTATGTTTACTTACTTATAACTAAGTTTAAATTCAGAGATGGTAGTGACTTAAAGCATCACTTAATAGATTTTTTTTTTTTTAGATTTAGTTAGATGACTGTTATATATATTTACTGATGTGAGACTGAAAACAGTAAATATACGTAAACAATTATGATCTTAAGATAACTGATATTACATTATCTGTTTCCTACTTAGGCCTACCTTTCTCTTTAAATAATTAACATAGCATTTATGCTGTGGGTAAATTTTAGTTAAAAACATGATTTCACGGGAACAGTTGAACTGCCACTCGCTGCCGTACAACCAAATACACTGGTACAATACTGGCCTGATACCATGGCCACACGGGGGCCGCGGTGGCCGACAAGTCAAATCTCTCGCCTCCCGTCCCACCTAGGCGATCCTGGTTCGATTCCGCGCGGGATCGGTCCCCGGATTTTCGCACGTGGGAATCGTGATGGACGATGCCGCTGGTCGGCGGGTTTTCTCGGGGATCTCCCGTTTCCCCCGCCCCTTCATTCCGGCGCTGCTCCATACATCATGTCATCCCCCACCAGCGCTAAAGACCTCGATGTTAAGCGCTGACCAAAATCTCTCACTCACCATGTTTACACGATTGGTCTGGCCACGAATCTCGGATTTTCGTCAGGTTCACCGCTACGCGAGCATGCGCGGCATATCGTTTACTATGTTTCGACAAATTTGAAAAAAGAAACAGAAGCGATTGTACAAGTAAAGTACAATACTGAAGTATTAAGTGGCGTTAAAGGTGTTCCTCAGTCGCCTTCAACACTATTTTATGCTGAGGATTAATTCTAAAGCCAACATTATTACACCTCTACCATCCTGACAACTGCGAATAAAAGGAAGCGGAATAAAATAAGTTATATCGACGACTTTACAAACAGAGTCAAACGACGTTAATTTCACGAGTTACTAACTGTTACCAAAATTATTCCAGCGTTAAATAAATTTAAATTGAGCAGATTATTATTACTATTATGTTCGTTGTTGTCTTATTATTATATTATTAATGTCGACAAAGTAACCACTTATAATAGTCTGTACAACTATTTATTTAGTTAACATTGAATAAGAAATTCATACTATCCTAAAATTCACAATATGCTATAAAAACCACACAAACGTTTCGTTATAAAATAACAAATTTACATAAAACAAAATTACTAAAAAAAAATTTACTAAATTTGTTTTACCAAAAAAGAAAAGCATAGCTGCAAACAAATATACCTCGAAATAACTACATTATAAATTCCTAATCATAAAATAAAAATTGGAATACATTTAATTATTTGCGACATCGTGTGGAAAGTTGGTGATGACCCAAGCAAAAGGTTAGGGAATAATATTGCGAAAAGATTTTTTTAACACAAAATAACAATATAACAATTCATATTCAGTTGCAGCAACAAATAAAAATATAAACACCATACTGTTTTGTTAAGTATATTACACTAGACGAATAATTGTTTAAACAATCGTTTGTTTCAACGTAAGGAAGTAGTAGTACTGCCCAAAATTATTTTTTTTTATTTGTTACTGGAAAAAAAATTTAACACAGCTCGCCTGTTTCTAATGCTTTCGTGAAAGTTATTTTAAAGCCTAAATGAGAGCAGATATAAAAAAACTTCGGCAGTTTTCTAAAGTGGTTTTCTCCATTTAGGCCCACTTTTTACGAGAAAGTATGTGCTACGGTTATTGTTAACTACGTAACTAACGAAATTATGGTTAACTGACTTTTTAGGCAAAACCATTAAACATTGAAAAAAAAAAAAAAAAAAGCTATTGCGGCAAAAAACATTTCAAACAAAAGTGCCAAACAGATTTGTGCAGTGGCGTGGATGTGTTGCAAGGTAAGCTGTACTTGGCGACGTCTGTACAAATTTGAGAGAGGTCTGTTAGAAGTGGCTTCAGACTCGTGCCTCGCCACTACCCACAGACGACTCATGAATTTGTACATACGTCGCCAAGTACAGCTTACCTTGCAACACACTCACGCCACACCACAGGATACTGTCGTTTAGTCTTAATAAATTAACAATCGCAAAACTGTAGCAGCAAGGGGCTAGGCCTTAAAATTAAAATAAAAATTGGGAATAACGAGCGTTCCGGTTCACTGTTCCGTGTTTGATAATTGTTGTGTAAACTACAATATTTGAGTGATTCTACAATACGTTCTTGTATCCATGGGTAAAATATTTTCAAAATGCACGAGTGCATGTAATGAGGTAAGCCTAACAACAATTTTTCAAACGTTAAAGAACATGATCTGACCAGTTACAAGAGTCGAGATCTACATCTGGATTCACAACTATAATGTTCAATTTATTATTTGTCGACCACAAACAAATGACTGATATTTATGTGGATCAATAGTACTTTTGATTTTTTTTTTTCAAATCAATAATTACATACTTTGACTCATCTCCGTCAGTACACTATAATTACATTTTCCTACTTATACAAAAAAAAATTGGAAACTAGTTCCGAAATGTTTGTGCCGTAACACTATTATATTCATTGCAGAAAGAAATGCTTAGGAAAATTGCAACTGCAGCAATATTTTTTAATATTTGCAAACGGGCTTTGTATACAGTGAAAGAACAGCATGAACAGACACTTCGAACAAACACTACGTTCCCGCACAAATGTGAAAATAAAGTGCGATTTCACGGCATTGCCCGTTAAGTTATTATTTTGGTTGCATACCCTTGACATGATTTTAAAATTTTACGATTTACAGGGGACTAACTTCATTTCCGTAAGACACGTTAGAAATTTGATTTTCCTAATCAAGATGAAATCGTTACATAGTCTAGACTTGAAGGAAACAACAGAAGGAGATAACCGGAAGTCGGTTACAAGGAGATTGTGGGAATATATTTATTTACCTTTAAATTAAAATTCTGATAGATTATATTTGAACCGCTAGGGTTTAAGGGTATGGAAACAAGTAAAATTTGTATAACACAGTACATACATATATAAAAGTAAAAGACAAAATTTGTCTGCAAGGAATTGTACGTGATACAATGAACAAATAAGTTCCAATATGTACGCATATACACACAAACACGTACACACATACATACTCACAGGCACACACATACACACACAGACACAGGCATACACCCGTACATAGAGTACAAATTATTTAAGATGGGAAAATTTCGCGACTTCAATGACCTACATGCTAGAATCCATTGTCCTATGTATACTCAAGCCCTGTCTAATCGTTCATTGTCTGCTGTTCCACTGAGTATCAGTTAATGGACAAATGGTCGGGGCTTGAGTAAGCATAGGATATTTGATTCTAACATGCAGGTCATTGAATTCGCGAAATTTTCCTATATCTACAGATTATATAAAATGTCTAAAATTTAAAAACTTCTTATTAAATAATTTAATTCAATAGTATAACTTCTTATGTATTAAATAATATAGTAAAATAAAAACAGGAATAATGGGAAACATTGGCAGTGCAGCGGAACAGTGACTTGCAAGTAGGTTAGGGGTCTTCCTGCTAATAACGGCAACAAGGCATGGAATAAAGAAAAGGGATGGGTGGATACGGGGGTGGGGAGCGTGTGTTAGCAGGGTCGGGGCGCGTATACAATGGGGCCTGTGCCCTAACAAGCCAGTTCTGTCAGCCGTGTCTGCACGAGGCCTTGAGGCCCAGCCATTCATGACGCTAGGGGTGAGTCTCTCGGCAGCTGTTATAGTCGCCGGCCCCTTCACATCTTCTACACACATACACACGCCAGGCCAGCCCCACGACGAAGAGCACTGCAGCCAACATCGCTTAATCCGCGCCAGCAGCATTTAACATGCCCTTCTTTGTACAATGCTTATTTGTGTGCTTGCGGTGACAAAAACTGACAAGTGTCGGGAAAGTTAATGTAGCAACAAACACAGAACGATTTGGACTAACGCGACAATGTGCACATACAGAAAGGATGTTCAAATACCGAAATGGTTTCTTAAGGTATATGACGGCTATTGAAGCCACATATGTACAGTGTTAAAAAATGCGTACCTTGTTTATTCAATATCTGACATTTGTACGAAGATAAAACATTATTTACAACACGCAATATTTAATTTTGTTAGAAATCACAAGTGCAAACACTCATGCGAGGATGTCGAGGGAAAAAACGTTCGAGAACATTGTAGAACTCAGGTTGATTACTTTTGTTGATATTCAGTAGCTTTTACGTTCGAAAAAACACATTTAATGTAGTGTTAAATCAAACACGAGTACACTAAAAATAAGTGCTCAGGATGTTCGGAATCTTTGCGTAATATCTGCTCTCTTGTTGCCAAACTCCTGACAGTTGAAACTACGACTTACTTCCATTTATGTGGTCGGTACGCAGTTGATCACGTGGCCAGCGTAGTACGATCAACAAAGTCCTTCTTCCCGTGTAACTTTTAAGCCCTCGTATTAAAGAGTAGACCACATTCTAATTTCCGATCTCATACGAGACCCACCTTGCAGGAAACATTCTCGTACCAGTTTTAACGACATTGATATTTCGTACCAATTTTGCGCGTATTTTGCACCTCGTACAAGATGTTTAAGAAAGAATATATTAGTGATTGTTTCTGGCTTCTGGGGTGGAGACGCTTCTTGTTGGTTCTTTCGAAACGTTTGTCGTACCAATGCCGTACCCTCACAGCAAGCATGCAATTTATCAATCAGTCAATGTCAGCTAATAAAAAAAAATATTGTAAGTAATTACGAATGTAAAAATGTGATCTTTATTTAGAGTATGAACGACGAAAAATGTCAATGCGACTTGCATCAACCACTTTATAAGAGGACCTGGAAATGTCGTGGGTTCAACGAACAGCCGGCTGGACTCCACAGTCCTGTGTTGTTTACAGAAAGCTGTACAGTGGCTACTAACTCAAGTGAGTGGCCAGTTGTACAGTACATCTGACAAGGTAACTTCTGAGACAGTGTTCACAGCGGTTCTAATTCTGGTTCACAGTCCTCAAGCTAGAGTTTCATCAAGTCATCCAATCACGAAAGTAACACATGCACGTGAATTTAACGTATAACTTCTCCTCAAATAAAATAGCGAAATTTCCGGATCACTATGTGTCACTTCCCATGCAAAAAATACCTTTTGTTCTACTGAAAATTTCGCTTAACGATTTCGTGTTTATCTGTGTACATAGTTCTTACGAAATGTTACAAAGTTTTCATTAAAACATAACGGGCAGTTACTATCTTAAATTCCGTAGTATCGTAACTGTTGCATGCTTTAATTATTCAAATATAATGCCCATAATATAAGTTGAGGTAGTTAAGAGTATACTCTCAGGGAAGGATAGGGATTTACATGTTAAATTTAATTCGACGTGACTCACTATTTGTCGAAACTGTCACAACTGGCTTTTTGTTCATCTCGGTGAGGCCCTCATTGATATAAGATCTTTTAGGGTTTTTTAAATACCTTAAAAACTATACATAAATAAGTGTTTTCACTATAAAAAACATTGGTAATAAACCCATCACTGATCAATTTCTTTCAATATTTTTATTCCTGTAGGCATATTCTCCTCTTCTCAAATCAGAACGTGATTTCTGCCTGAAAGCGACATCGCTAAAAGTTACTGAGCACTACCGAATTTAATTTGACACATAAATTCCTAACCGTGCTTTCACCACAACTCTCGGGTAGACAGTACCCAAGAGTGAGATATCGTTACCATCTTGAATTTTTGTTTTTATGCCATATATTTTATTTTGGGTAAATTTATGGAGCTTTAACCTAACTGCGGAATACATATTCCTAGAATTTCATACACCACAAATCTTTGTTTGCAGTTAGTGTTGTTACAGACCCAACTGCAGTTAAGGGCACTGTTTTAAATTTAAAAAAAAATCGACTGTAAATAATATACACAAACTGTTTGCCAATATTAAAAAATAATTATGCAGTTACATTTTGCTAAGCATTTTGTTCTACAATAGATAGGGTAAACTGACCATATATCTTGATATACAGTCATTTGGGGTAACTTTGTACGATTTTGGAGTAACATTGTACAAGGGATTTTCTTTTATATAGTACCTGTGTGGCATTCAACCACTATGCAGACTTTAATATTAAGAAATGTATTCATCTAGAACACAACTGTATTACTAAATTCGGAAATACTTCATTTCAAATTAACTAGGCTGATGGTACAAAGTTACCCCATATGACTGTACCTTAATATCGTGATAAACCACTGTGCGGGCTTCACAAACTTGGGAAGGATCTGTTCACCGAGTTCACTAGATTACCACCAGAGAGCAGGCATGTGCAGTTTGGGCAACAAGTGACCAACGTATCAAATATAAGATCACAGTTAAAACGTTTAACATATTTCTGTTACTGAAGTTCGAAGTCTTAGTATCACGAAGTAGGGTAGCTTTACCCTAGTGTTAAGGCAAAAACATTTCGAAACTATTTTCCAAAGAATTTATTGTGCTAAGTAGAAAAATGCTTTTACAGTGTACGGACGGTAGGGAGTCCGCATCATGCCACGCTGCCTTCGAAGAGGAGCCGCGAAGCATGAGATCACACATTCCAACATTGTCACGTGGTGAAAAGAGGAGAGAGGCTGGACAGTCTATATTCCAGGCGCCTTTTATACCTAATAGAAACCATCCCCCAACCATCACCCCTCCTTTCTTTTCTCATTCTTCTTCCAGGCAGCACACGTAAAAGACACATCACGAACCCTGTTGTGTCGACCCAAAAAAAGTTTCCAACCTAGAGAATTTGAGGAATGTGTCATTTGTGCTTGAGGAATGAGCCATCACGGCTTATGTGTGCAAACGAGAACCTGGTTGCAAGTGGGGTGGGTAAAAAAAAAGAGAGTTACAAACCCTCACTCACGACCCGTTTCAAAATTATTTAAATGTATTCAAAGTATCAGGCGGCATAGCATACGTAATCGATAGAGACCGGAAAAATTCGCGGGTTCACTGAGCAGTAGGCTAGCTTCCAAGAATATTTGTGAAATTGTGCAGATAACAACTGTTTATTAGCTGCTCGCTGATACAGTGAAATGGGTCTGTATTCAGAGACAGTTTTATCATTTGCTCAGCTGCTTTCAGGAAGTGTCGAGTAAGCCAACGGCCAATTATGAACGTGATACAGACCTATAGTTACAGGAACTCTAGCTTGAGCCTGAAAGAAAACGCGAATTTTTAGGTCTCTAGTAATCGAATATGTTAGGTCAGTGATATACGAAACTCTATTCAATGTTCTTCGCGCATAACAAAAACTAGATTCTCGGTAGAACACTACAAATCACGTCATCACAAGTGCTGATTTTCACGACTGACGTTACTTCACACGGCATTTAATTTGTGTACTACATACAGTACATCAACTATGTATTGTTTGTTAACGTAAAGGGACATAAAATCCGTTCACTATACGAAAAAAAAAATGTATCTGAGTTGCGGACAGCTGTTAAGTTACTACAAAAATTGTTTGGTTATTAATTAATAAGATGAATTCTAAACCTATCAATACTAATTTACTTCATGTATGTGAGTGCATTAACAGATTCAGAATACTGGACGGAGAGAGCTGGATGAATATTTTATTGGAAGAACTAAGCTTTTTTAATCAGGATCAGATTTTTCATGAAATTATAACGAACAAACAAAATTGAGTTTTAAATAACATACATACCAACACTAAAAAGCCCGGGCATTACGTATTAAGATTATGGATTATCGCAACTTGACTGTTTACTGGGTTTCAACGTACGTTCAGCTTAGCAAAAGATTACTGGCTTTAGCTTATACGGGGAGCTGTTACCCTATTTGACTGAACCAATAAGAATCCCGATATTGTAATATATAATGCATGTTATTGGTCTACAGACAGCTATGCTGTACCTGACGTATGTAATCCAATCATATATGTTCCAAGAAACTGCAGTGTTTTCAAGGCTATGTTGGCACAACAAATTTTTGCGATATGCCATCATCTCAAACTATGTAGTATGTTACAGTTTGTAAGGCAACAAGAAAGGAAGAAACCCTAACAATGACCATCACCATGAACGATGTGTTTTAACTTCTCCTATTTCTACTAATAGGCTATAAAAGGCATGTGTAAAATATTCCGCAAAATAAAAACTTGGGAGTATAATAGTGAAAGTGATTTGCCTCCTTATGTTGGAAACTGCCATTTCTTGGCACGGTGACAATAACACGGCGTCATAACACAGTAAAATGCGATTCGGGAATTTTAAAAAAGAAAACAGTAGCGATGTTTACAGTCCCGCCCCGATGTTTGGCTCTTCTCCAATATCCAGCAAACCCCTTCCTATCCTTCTTTCCCAGCACATGTTGCCGCGTTTACGTTAACCGAGGTTTTTACGGGTGATCTAAAAACACACAACCCCAGGTTGCGACTTCAGCCCCCCCCCCTCCCCCGGACTCACACACGTATCACGAACATGTAAACTTAAGACCATGCTCCCCTTTTCCACTGTCTTCGCGATAATTATTTATTAATCTTAAACCCATTTTAAGCAAAACTACAAAACATATTTGTGATATCTGCGCTCTCATTTAGGTTTTAAAAGTTAATAATCGCAAAAACAGAAGAAACAGAGAATCATGCATGACCTTAACAGTGCGGTAGTCTGCTGCCTTCATTGTTAGTTCAAGCACTCGGCTAGGCCACTTCTACTATCGCTATAGAGACTACAAAATTCCTGTAATTCATTTCAGGACAAGATAGGATCTAAAAGCTTGTCCATACGTGTTGCTTTGTAGCTAGGTAACGAATTATTAGACACGCCCTGGAAGACTCAACAGCCAATAACAGATCAAAGATAAAACCAGAGCCATATCACAGACAACCACAGATCAAAGTTTGATTGAGACAGCAGCCAATGAAGAAAAGGAAGTGACCTAATGATACTAAGGATCGTGAATTCTAGCCTAAAATAGGTTGAACCCGCAAAAATGTTATGTCTCTAAAATAGTTTACGTTTCTGAGAACTTATCATGCAGCCTCGGAGTTGAATACATCATCGGTGTGAAATGAAATAACTTCTACGTATCTATCCTTCAAACCAAACGCATTCTAGTGTATATGTATTAAGCAGTGTCGTAGCGTGTAGTGTTCCAATTTGTGCGGTGCTAAGCTATGACAATACTCAACACTTAGTTGTCTGTGGAATTATTAGACTGGTAGACTCTCAAGCCAGTAGCGTACAAGATGAAAGGTACATATTCTCCAGTAAATCACCCCAGTCTCTGCAACACAACTAACACGTGCTCAAAGGTATAGTCGGAGTTAATACTACACTTCTTGGAACACTCCACTACGCTACGCCACTGGTATTAAGAAGTATTGTCACAGAAAGGGATTTTAAAATTTTAAACGCTCATATTTTATTAGTAGAGACTTTGATATTTTTATGTAAAAGATTATTCCACCAACTTGTTTCAGTGTCTTATTAGCAGATCTGCAGTTCTGCTTCGTGGTCAGTAATCGGATATGTTTAACTCCCAGCGTCTTAGTGTTGTACCTTTAAATCACAGACTATGGTGATCGTAGTAACCTTGTTCTGATTGGTCAAGTCAAAAGAGCGCTGCCTCTGCACAAAGACACGCTGCCAATAGCCATGAGTCAGAGCTGCAGATGTTCACATAAAGCAAGGAAAGAAATTGGTGCGAAATTCTTTTAACAAAAAAAATCAGTGGTTCTATTTATTACTATTAGGGCTAGGAAAAATACGAGAGTTCAATGACCTGCATGCTAGAATCCAATATCCTATGCATAATCAAGCCCCGTCTATTCGTTCATTGTCTGCTGTCTGAATGAGTAGCAGGTAATGGACAGATGGTAGAGCTTCGGT